>JAJOOO010002389.1:0-27958 GCA_029582685.1 Solanum piurae
ATGAAGAAAGAAGAATGAGAATTGAATCCTAAAGAACTCACAGTCAAAAAACTTATTGGCTATGGAGGTTTTAGATTAGTTTACGTAGGTCTTTACAATGAAAAAAAGTCGTAGATAAATACTAACTTTTATGTGGAAGAATATAATTAAATTTCTCTATAACAATATCGTAAATATCATGACTTTAGCATTATTATTTTTAGACATGTTTTATTAGGCAGATTTAAAGTGCTCCACTTTAATAAAATTAAGACACTAAATATACTTTGGATTATATCTAAAGAACCAAAATAAACTTATGGCATAGGAGTATTTTTTTTATATATATATTTGTTATCATTCCATCCTTTTTTGATGATTTTTCATTTGAATTCTATTTTTTGTGATAGGAGTGACTAGGGATGTACATGAATCATGTTAGATTCAAAAATTTTAAATATCATATCAAATTATTTATGTTGGGATTTTAAATCTATAAATCAAATCAAATGAATAAAAAATGAATTTTTCAATCTCAAATTTATCAAATTTCTCTTCGGGGTTTTCCGATATAGTCTTTATCCCAACATAAAATTAACTTATACTTCAAAACTTAATACATTTATAATGTTGATTCCATTATGAAGTTTATGCGAATATAATAACGTGTATAAATTAAAAAATTTAACTTGTATCAAGAAATATCAATACTATATATGTATAAAATCAAAATTTAATCGATATATAATTTTCGGATGAAGAAGTGTCGCTCGAGACCCTTACCTACGGTGGATCCACCCTTGACTTCCATGAGGTAGTGCCATAGTGGCAAGGAGATGATCATGATAATAAGAACAACAAATTATTTTTTAAATCGTCAATCTTTGTGTGTATAATCTCTGTCAGTATCAAATTCCAATAAAAACAATTGCGATTATTTACCAACTAACATAAAACTTAGTAACTCATTATGAAATATTGTAATACAGTAGATTTAAAACATTTTTCTTTTTAAACAACTCTTAACTAATATGTATTGAACTATATATTTAAAACTTTGAATTAGGGGTGTTAAAAAGAGCTCAAATATAGGCAATTCATCCCATTCGCCTTTGAAATCAAAATAATTTAAATTGGGTTCAATCTTAACTCACTCAAGCCTTAATTCATTTTTAATTGAGCCGAATGTAATCACCAATTTCAACTCGTTATAAGACTCTTTATTTGCATTAGTGTAATGTATGTTCTCCTATTGAATGTATGAATCAATATTTATTTCATATCTTCTAGGATTTATCTGTTCCATTTTTAACTTATTTTTGTTATTTTATTGAGTTGAAATTCAAATTTTGGTTATAAAAGTTAAATAACAATACGTTAAAATTATTGAGATTAAGCAGGTCAAATTGAGCGAATCATGACTCAACCCGACTTTTAGCCCATTTGAGCCCAAAGTAAATTTAGACGGGTCATGATCCAACCCAATTTCTATTTCAACCCATTTTAATATCTCTAATTTCAACCCAATCTGCCATATACGATGAAATAATTAGTTTTTTTTTTTTCAAACTCACTAATTGAGCGTTCTATAAATATATGGTGGGAAAGGGAAATAGAAGAAGAAAGAGGAAGAATTTAGAAGCCTAGTATTAATAAATTATTTGATTTCACTTTAACCGGCTATTTAACTAATTAAGCCCATTCATATAGGAAACGGGATTATAGTTTCCTAATATCTATCTTTTAAAAAATAAACCAATTCCAAATAAAAAACAATTTCCTAATATCATTAAGCCTATTCCATATAGAAAACGAATTTACTAATTACTATATATAATTATGGGTGGGAGACATCACAATTTCAACACATAAAAAATTTGTTAACAAAATATTAGGTCGTTAAGTAATACTAGCTAGATTAATTAACATGAAGATCACCATGGAGAAAGAAGAATGGGAATTGAATCCTAAAAAACTCACAGTCAAAAAACTCATTGGCTATGGAGGTTTTGGATTAGTTTACGCAGGTGTTTATGAGGGGAAAAAAGTCGCTGGTAAGTACTAACTTTATTCGATGGGTTCAATCTTTGTAATTTTTAGTATTGTTATTATTATAATTATGTGTTCATAAGTAGTATGCATTAATAAAAAAAAATTGGTGACTTTTAATTAATACACATTCTTTGTATGAATTTCAATTAAAATGTTTGATTTGGGAGATGAAAAGAAGAATTCATCAGAAGAATTGATGGAAGAGGTATTCATGCAAGAAGTTTCTATTTGGAGCACTCTTGAACACTCCAATATTGCCAAGGTACATATCTACTTAATTATTTTCTCTTTTTTCCTTATAATATTATTCGTTTATTTACAAAGTGAACTTCCCATCTATTTAACCATTTATTTGAAATAGGCATATAAATGAATATGCCATTTAACTTGGCATCAACTAGTATCTACGTCCTTCAATTTTGGTTGTGCATACGTAGACACTTAAACCTGTATAAAATTAAACAAATAGACGCATTCATCCTATGTAACGTCCCACGTGAAAATTTTGTATCCTATGTGTATTATACGATGTAAGGCTTGTGTGTCTACTTGTTCAATTTTAAACAAATTTAAGTGTTTACTTATGCACAATCAAAGTTGAAGGACCTACCATACATGCCAGTTGAAACCAAATTAAAAGATATATTTATCAATTATGCCTTTGAAATATTCTTCTTTCTTTTCTTATTGAGCCTATAATAGAATATTAGCTGATGACAATTAAATATATTAATTTTGTGCAGTTTATTGGAGCTATAAAAAAGAATGATATGTCAAAAATAAAAACGAAATGTCAAAAAGGTTCAGTAAATGGATGTTGCATATGTTGGTGGAGGAACTCTTACATCCTATCTTTCAAAATACACAATGAAGAAGAAGTTGCCTTTGGATACTATTCTTCAACTTGCAATCGATGTTGCTAAAGGGTATGCATGCATCTTCATCTATTATCTAATTCATAAACATATTAAACCATATGTTAAATTTTTTTATTCTAACAATAATACGTATAAATTGCAGATTAAGTTACCTTCATTCAGAAAAGATTGCTCATAGAGATGTGAAAACTGAAAATTTACTTCTTGATAAAACTGGAAGAGTGAAGATAATCGACTTTGGAATCTCTAGTCCGTTTTTTTCTCTTGGCTTGAATTATCCTCCTATGATGGTTGGAACAACTGGAACTATCGGTTACATGGCTCCTGAGGTACGTTACATCATTTTTCAAATATTCGTTATGCGATAAATATTGAAAACACATCTAAACTCAACGTGAATTATTAATTAGTTTTATCTCCGAACTATTAATAGTGTTAAAAACACCACTTTACTTGACAAACTAAACTTAAATACACCCCAATCTTGCAACATGAATGAAATACACCCCCTAAATTCTCGGCAAGTTTAGAAATGTTTCCAACACTTCTCTCGACTTTTTATTAAGAGTTTCATGCTCCTACAAGAACTTCAACACTTTGTAAATTGAAGTACTAATTTATCTCCTCTTTCTTTTTGTATTTCACCAGGTTTTGAGCGAAGTGTCGTATGATCATAAGTGTGATGTCTATAGCTTTGGAATTTGCTTGTGGGAAATGTACACTTGTTTAGATCCATATCCTGAACACATTTCTCACATCAAATTTACAAGGTACTTACCTTCTTTTCATCGATTCATCAGTTAGTTAAAAACTCAACATGTTATATATATGTACGTACTTAAATGTGAGTAATTTGGCGTACTAACGAGTTGTTTTGAAAATTTCAGGATCGAAGGCCTGAGATACCAAAATGTTGTCCAACAGCATTATCAGATATAATGAAAAAATGTTGGGATGCAAAGCCACAAAACAGGCCAGAGATGAAGGAAGCGTTGCAAATGTTACAAGACATTCAGACAAGTACACAAGGAAGAAAACAAAAGCATATATTTTGTTTTGCCTAGAAAAACATATAACCAGAGGAGGAGATTATACTTGCATATAGAAGAGACCAACCAATGAAGACGATGTGAAGTATTATTAATTGAGGAAAAGCACCGTATTAACAAAATACCCTTAACACCTTGTTTGGATGTTGCTACCCGTTGTATTGTATTATATTGTTAGAGCATGTTTGACATTGTTGTAACGTCAAAAACACTTATTTTGAAAAAAAGTGTTTGGGTAATCACTAAAAACGCTTTTAAATAGAAGTAGAAGCCAATTTTTTGCTGTCGGGGAGAAGCAGAAGCAAAAAGTTATTTATTTCTAGCAGAAAAATATTATATTTGGGTAAATGAAGTTTATTTGTTGATAGGAAAGTTCTTGGCTTGTTGTTTGAAAAAAAGGAAGGACTTTTTGGTGCCCTCTAATCCCAATATATCAAACTGTTCAAAATCTTGAACACACAGAAAGAATGGTCATTGAATGACAGAGACCACAGTGTATCATCAAATCATTCACTGATTGAACATCAATGAAAATAAATAATACTACTAAAAACACAGTACTACAATGAACCCAGAACTCTGAAATGTACATGATATTGTTTAACTAACCTTGGCTTTACTATTATCTTCAATCTTTTAAAGAACTCATACTATAATCCCTATAGTCATGGGTGGTGCTACAACTTTACTTATGGGTCGGTAGAATCGAGTAGGTTTGCTTAAATCATGTATTTATGTTATAAATTCACTTAATACGTTATATTTAATATAATCTCACAAGTAAATCTGGAATAGATAAGATATATGCAGAATAATACGAAGCAAGGTTGCTAGGAAATAAGACGGCAAAATAACTAAAAGCAGCAGATAGTAACAAATAATTTATCAAAAACTTAATGAACAGTATTTTCTTGAATCCCGAAACCATAGGCTACATACTACTTCCAGGCCACTCATCAGCTAGTCCTAAAGCAAAAGAAAATGAAAAACAGTGCATTGAATGGTACTTATCAGCTTTCCTTTTATATGTGCTTGCTTCCCAGGTTTGGTTTCACAGTTCTTACCTCAAATGTTAAAAGAACCAAAATAAAAAGTTTGTTTAATTATTGGCTCCTCATTCTTTCTTCCCTATTTATTGCAACTCATTATTCAATGGTGATGCTGCAATCAGCTGCACTTACTTCACTTAGTTCAACTTTAGCCTAATGCTAAAAGTCAATGAAAGGTTTCATTTCTTTGGATGGATAAATTCAGAAACCCTTGCAGGGTCCAATAGAAAACCAAGCTCTTCTTTTTGGATAATAAGAAAAACTTTTTTGGGTCACAGTGCTTCCTAGCGGGCGCGGAGCCAGAGTTTCCACAACGGAGTTCAAATTAAACATGAAAAGTAAGCAAAATAATAGATCAAAATGGTTTAATTTTTGTCCTACTTTCCCTATCCATGAAAGTAGTTAACTACTCATACATTTTACTATTATGTACTATATATGTAAGTTTTGTTCACTAACATAAATTAAGATTTTTTTTGGTACTGAATCTCTCAGACATTGATTCTGTGCACTTATTTCTTGAATTTAAAAACTCAAAAGAATTTAAAGAAAGATTTTCCTTCTTGTCCAGTTCCAGAATATGACCAAAAGGGGGAATAGGTGGCTCTGCAGTCTAGGCACCCACAATTTTTCCCTGTTAATAAACCTGCAATTTCTATAGGCTGCTGTATTCAGAACCTAAAAAGGGTACTTCCAGTTTCATTTCAAGATTTGAAGCAACGTGTACATAGAGATCAAGAAAGAAAGAATATAGATACTTTGAGTTGTCAAAACAAGACTAGTACAACTAAGAAAAATAAAATTGAAAGAAAAAGTTGTAAAGGTGTAGGCTTTTTAGCCAGAAAAATGCAGGATAAGAGTAGTATCACTTGTTTGAGAAGTAAAGATTTCGTTTTTACCAATACAACTTACAGAGAGAGAGAGGCTTAGAGAAATCCAAGGAGCTTTGGAGGGATTGCTTTTTGGGAAATGGGAGCTTGACAATTTTGAGCCTCCTCTTTTTCCTTTGCTTCCTTTATAAAGCTATCATGATATGGACACCCTTTGAAGTGAACCAAATGATCAATCTCCAATTATTCTAAATCCCCTGTTATTTTTGTCTCTTTCTCTTTCAGACTTTCATCGCCTCATTTATACAAACAGTTGGTGTGCAAGTATAAAATGAAGTGTAAATTCTGCTATTTCGTCCTAATCATAACTGCACTCTCTTTATCATGTGTTAATTGCAGGCCATTGACAATAAATCAACAATCTGTACACAACAAATTGAGTACAAATACGGTAATTCTCGACATCCTTTGCCTTTTGATTTCTCTTTTTTCGCGATTTAGCGTATTCAAATGGAGTACTAAACAAGTTCTTTTTTTCAATTGAAGGGAAATATGAGCATAGAAGGAGAAAGACAAGTGAAGGAAGTAGAAGAAAATAGTAATGTGAGTAACGAAGAGATGAAATTGATAGGATCTAGTCCTCCAAGCTGTGAGCACAAATGCTATGGATGTATGCCTTGTGAAGCCATACAAGTACCCACCAACACAGGTCGAGTGGGAATTCAGTACACTAATTATGAGCCTGAAGGATGGAAATGCAAGTGTGGCCCTGCATTCTACACTCCTTAGTCGGACACCGCCCGACTAATCTGTTCACGCATTGTAAAAGATGGGATTTCCTTAATTAAGGCTCTCGAATTCTAGCTTACAGTCATATTTATAGGTAAAACAACATAGGTATTTATAGTTTGGATTTAGTCTTAGGCCAAATTGGATTGTATGAGTTCTAATGAGTATGTATAGCGGCATTAAGAGAATTTTGTTGTTAGAAAAGTTGGGTAGAAAACAAAAGATTTCTGTGGTTTTCATGGATGGTTTAATCTTCTAATTCTTGGTCTAAATTTACTATCATTATTTCATTTACATCGACATTGTTTTCACACTTTGTTTTTAAAAAAAAGATTCATGTTTAGGATAAAATATTTTTAATAAAAATGACTTCCTATCAAAAATAATTATCACTTTATTATAATCATGTTTTCACACTTGGATTAATGGTTCTTTATCTCGAGGGGAAAATTCAGTGGCCAATATTCTGTAATTCGAATCATGAATTAGCAGCACTTTTCTTTGTCTATTAAAACAAAAAATTATAAAAGGAAAAAAATGCATACGGCAGCACAAATATAGTCTAATAGCTACAAGGTAGCAAAATGGTACGTGAGTTTTCACGTTTTTAGTTTACTTATTTTTTCAAATTATTTAATTTGTAGCCAGTATTGACAAAGTTGAGCTCCTTCTCCGTAAGTAACTTCAAGCAAAACAAATCAAACATAATTTAAGCGCAACTTCAACAAGCAAAAGGCCAAAATGAAACAAACCTCTGATTTAGATACTTTTCTTTTTGTGACATCAGTTGAGAAGGAAATCATCATTCTTTACTTTTGCACTATAATCATGCTTACCTAAATTTTCGATTCTAATTGATTGTCTAAATTTTAAATAACTAATATGATCGCGTTGTTTGATATTTAGTCTAAAAAGAAAGAATAGTTAGAAGAGTTTTCGTGCATATATATTTTCAATTTTTTTTTTTATCAATTATCTTACAACCTCAAACAAAAATGACAAAAGTTTCAAAGTTTCTTTGCATACATATTATCTAAATTAAACTTTAACAGGACAAAGTTCAGATACATATGTCTCGCGAGTCTGAAGTTATTTAAACGGCTAAACTTGTAAACATGTATAAACTTGGCTATTTGTGCACTTTCCCCCATGTTACAGGGATAGGAATCATATGGGCTGGGCTTTGAAGAAGTCCATTTTATTAACGGCCCAATTCAAGCCTTGACCGAAAATATTTATACTAATGACCCTCACAGTTTCCAAATCTGATGCGAACAGCTACTTCTTTCACTGCAAATAAACAAAGAAATTTTCCGGCAGTGAATCGCTCTTTCATCAATGGCCGGTTTCCTTCTAAATTATGTATGCAATCTTCCTCCTTCTTCTATTCTATGTTTTATTAGGCGCAAGATTTAATTAGAATTCTTCAACAAAGTTTGCATTTTTTGTTAGATCCGATTTTTCAATGCTTAATTGTGTAGTGATCTCGATAATCTTTTAGTTTCGTATATCAATGGTTGCGATGTAATCATTTTTTGGGTTTACCCTGATGTTAATCATCAATTGTTAATTATCGCCTGTTGATTGTTTTACAAATTAGATCTCAGTCGGTGCAGATGCTCATATGTTGTTAGCCATCGCCCTTTGATTTTTAGAAATTAAACGTGTGTTATTGAGGAATTGTGTGTTGGAGTACCTGTTTAGTTAGATACTCCCTGTGTTTTCCGGTTTTAACTTGACACGTAGTTAGTTTAAGAAAGTAAGAAGACTTTTGAACATGTCCTGTGGGAAGCTACAATTGAAGAGTTGCCAAAAAAGGAAAAATGCGTTCTTTTTTAAACAGGCCAAATAAGAAAGTAAGATAAATAAATTGAAACAAATGGATTAGTTTGGTACTAGTCTGATGTGAGTGAATGGTTTACTCATGGTAAAATGGTGATTGTTCGATTGTATAGGATTCTTGTCCTGTGGTGAAGAACATACTTCTTTTGGATTCGGAAGGAAAGCGTGTAGCTGTTAAATACTACTCTGATGACTGGCCGACAAACAGCGCTAAGGTTGCCTTCGAGAAGTCTATTTTCACCAAGACTCAAAAGACAAATGCTCGGACCGAAGGTATTGGGACCTGTTCTTGCTTGAATGATCCTTGATTGTCATGTCTGAACTATTTTTAGCATGTTTTTTGTGGAATACCGTTGCATTTTCTGTCTTATATAGTGAAATTCAAAACAAGTTGCATGCTCGTGACCCGCAACAACTAATAGGGCCAAGATTTTAGAACTAATACTATTTTCCTTTTTGCAACTACATACTTTCCTGGAATAAGAAAGCAATCCTGAAGGTGACTTAACTACTTTTTGTTGAGTTTTTCTATTCTTCGTCTTCTAACTACTGTGAAAAGTTTGATTTTTAATGTGCTTAAGTTGTTTGGACTTACCGTTTGAGTTCTGATCTGCAGCTGAAATAACAATGTTTGAGAACAACATTATTGTTTATAAGTTTGTGCAAGACCTCCACTTCTTTGTCACTGGAGGTGACGATGAAAATGAATTAGTTCTAGCCACTGTTCTTCAGGGTTTCTATGATGCAGTTACCCTTCTCCTAAGGTATTTTTAGTGAAGGCTCTAAAACTACTCCTTGATTTCGGGATTGAGATCTTTTGATCTGTTCGAATTTTCTGCCTTATTCGATGTGCAATTGTTTCAGGAATAACGTTGAACAGAGAGAGGCACTTGAGAACTTAGATCTCATTCTTCTATGTCTTGATGAGATTGTGGATGGAGGGTAAGTCGGTGGTTCCCTAGTAGTTGTATTCTAGCAAGTGCACTGAAAGAAATGTTATTCAAATGTTCGTTCCTCCAGTATTTTGATTGTGATAGAGCTCTCTTGTTCCAACTTCCAATTTCTACAATCAACATTTTTACTTGGCTTTTTGGTGCTTGGAATGTATGTTTGCAGGATGGTTCTTGAAACTGATGGTAATATTATTGCTGGAAAAGTTTCCAGTCATAACATGGATGATGGAGCACCCTTGTCTGAACAGGTAAGCAACATATTCTTTCCATTGCTGAATCATACTTTAGTCATGTGTATATGTATGTGTACTTGTGTAGAATCTCATATATTTCCTTGACTTTATATACCCGTCGGAATTTTATGGGTTTTAGGACAAGGTAAAATAACAGGCTTACAAAATAGACCCGTAGAGTAATCCATCCATCCCTTGTAAAGGTCTAAAAATCAAGCCCTTCCAGATCTGTAATGTTGCTTAGGCTGAAACTTAGAGGGGTGGAAAGTTTTCTAGTGAGGCAACTGTTTTGGTAATGTTCATAGGAAATTCATTTTACTTGTTAGAATATACTCCCTCCGTCCCAATTTTTAGTGTCTTAGTTTGATTAGGCATGGAGTTTAAGAAATATTTGTATAGTCCTTTAAATCTTGTGATCTTAAGTTTGCCATGTAGAATGTTGGAATTGGAAAACTTATTTTTGGACAGACCAAAAAGGAAAGTACGACACTTAAATTGGTATAGAAGGAGTAATTAGATTTACGACTAACAACTACGCCTCAGTTCCCCCTAGTTAGCTTACACTAATTTGTTTACAATTTTCAGACAATAACTCAAGCATTGGCAACAGCGCGCGAACATTTGACAAGATCTCTTCTCAGATGAGAATTTTCTTCAAGTTTGGAGAGAGCAATTATTTTTTGACGTAATTCTCTATGATCATATACCTGTAGTTATTTTTATTTCAGATGGTGATGGTTGAGTATTCGCAGAGTCAGTTATTTTATACTCCATTTATAATGTTCTGTTTCTTGTATTATCTTGTAAGATGAGGATATCCTTATTGCATTTTGGATCAACATGAATCTCTTTTTCTTTAAACCTTTTACTTTTGACTTGTTCAAATTCCAACAAATCATAAACAAACCGTCAAGCCATGTATTTTTGTTTTTAAAAAAGTTTGATTATAGTAATATTAAAAAAGGAAGTCCGTTGCACTAATCTTCCGTTATGTGTGAGATTTGAGGAAGGATTGGACTACAAGAGTCTATTTTCGTACACTTTAGAAATGTTTCTTCCAAAACTAAACATTTTGACTCAAAACATGTGTGTTGCATCCAAGGTGTTGTATATTGGATGCAATGAAATAGATATAAACTTTGGAGATGGAAAATACACCAAGCATGTGAATGATAAATATGAAATTGTATAAGACTAATTGTTATAGGAGAGACTCCTTAAAAAAAAAAAAAAAAACTTTTGTACTACTTTTGGTGTCTGACGACTAAAAAGTTATTATTAGAAAGAATTTTCACCTTCGTTAGAGAAATAAAAGAATATACTACTCATAAATAGTATACACGGAATTAAGCAGACACGAAGAAGAAGTAACAAATGATAATAGAAAGACCACAAAAAGGTTACACAGAATTGAACACAAAGAGGTTTCAAGTTTGAGTCAATGAAAATGAAAAAAAAACTTTTGATATGGGTGTACATTTCTTTCTTTAATGGGTTTTACTTTTCGATTAATTGGTTTTAGAAAAGGTATCAAACATCATTTGGAAATTTTAAAAAAAAACACTACTACTAACAAAAATGTGATCCAGTGGTCAATGAAGTGTGTTGACAACCAAAAATATTAAGTGATTTCTTTTCATTTCTCCAAGCCTTGATGAACCTAGAGTATGTTCGAAATTAACTGATGACTTGATTATTAAAAAGAAAAGTATGGAAGTGAAAAAAATAGGAAGAATAAAAAAAAAGAGGCCCCGTAAAATACTGGCATTTATTGGAAAGTTTAGGAGGGAGAGAGGAGTTGAATTACTTGTGATTCCTAATTCTACGTAAAAACTTGTCTCTGCATTCTCACGTTGCAACCTCCGTTTCTTCCTCTCCCCATCTCTCTTCTTTCTTTTTTTTGCACCTTTTCTCCTTCAGGTAACTTTTTGTTCCTTCACTTTTCTCTGTTTTACGGGCACGTTACCAAAAAAATAAAATAAAAATGCATAATGTATTTCCCTCAAATCCCATATTGTGATTCTGTGAATGTGTTATTCTGGATTTTCACCTTCTGAAGGTCAATAATATATCTTATTTGTTTACCGTTACAATAGCTGAATATTTTGTCATTTTCCATCATTTTTTATATTCTCTTTCAACATGGGATTGGCCTTCTGGATCGAGCTCGTCCGTAGTGCAGTTTACGGTTTACCTTTCATGTGGTTTGCGAGTTATTGTACAAAAGCAGTTTTCTGTGAAGTATTTGGTTTATAGATTTTCAGCTCTCAAATTTTTTTATTTTATTGATCTATGGACTCGAGATTTTATTCAGATTAATTGATGCCAAAAAAAATGTTTTTTTTTTGGATGTTTTCAGGTTAAGTAAATCTCAACATTGTTTAACTTGAGTTCTGGCTTAAATGATGTTGTAGTTCAGTTAAGCATGATGCTCGGGGTGTTTAATTGTGTTGCTGTTGAAAGGAAGCTATAGCTGTGTGTGTTGAATCTTTTTCATGTGGTGATAAAGAATGGCTGGAGGTAAAATAAGGGCGAAGATCCGTAGGAGTAGTATTTACACATTTGGTTGTCGTAAAAGGCCACCTACTTCTGAGGAAGAAAGTCCTCATGAGTTAGGACCTGGTTCTTCAAGAGTAGTCCATTGCAACAAACCTCAACTCCATGACAAGAAACCTCTCAAGTATTGCACAAATTTTATATCCACTACAAAGTACAATGTCATCACGTTCCTACCCAAGGCCTTATTCGAGCAATTTAGGCGTGTTGCTAACTTGTATTTCCTTTTGTGTGCAATCCTAACACTTACAACAGATCTTTCGCCATTTGATCCGTTTAGTACAGTGGCTCCCTTGGTATTTGTTGTTGGTTTGAGTATGGCGAAGGAAGGATTGGAAGATTCAAAGAGATTCCTACAAGATATGAATGTAAATCGTAGGAAAGCTAGTGTACATTCGATAGATGGTGTGTTTGAAGATAAACCATGGATGAAAGTCCGGGTTGGAGATGTCTTGAAAGTGAAAAAGGATCAATTTTTTCCATGTGATTTACTTCTTTTATCATCTAGTTACGAAGATGGAATTTGTTACGTGGAAACTATGAACTTGGACGGAGAGACAAACTTGAAGGTAAGAAGAGCTTTGGAGGTTACCTTACCCTTGGATGACAATGAGGCTTTCAAGGAATTCAGTGCCACCATAAAATGTGAAGATCCCAATCCTAGCCTTTACACTTTTGTTGGCAACCTTGAATACGATCGTCAGGTTTATCCTCTTGATCCTAGTCAGATTCTTCTCCGAGATTCAAAACTTAGGAATACCGGTTATGTCTATGGAGTTGTAGTATTCACTGGTCATGATAGCAAAGTTATGCAGAATTCTACAAAGTCCCCTTCAAAGAGGAGCAGGGTTGAATTACAGATGGACAAGATCATTTACCTCCTTTTCGGCCTCCTTCTCTTGATATCATGTGTTAGTTCCATTGGTTTTGCCTTAAATGTAAAATTCGACATGCCAAAATGGTGGTATCTGCAACCTTTTGACAATACCAATAATTCAACTGATCTAAGCGAGCCTGAGTTGTCTGGCCTTCTGCATTTGCTCACTGCACTTATTTTGTATGGTTATTTAATTCCCATATCCCTCTATGTCTCCATTGAAGTCGTGAAAGTCCTACAGGCATCATTCATAAACCAGGATATCAGTATGTATGATGATGAGACAGGAACTCCTGCTCAAGCTCGTACTTCAAACTTAAATGAGGAGCTGGGGCAGGTTGATACGATCCTCTCGGACAAAACTGGCACTTTGACATGCAACCAAATGGACTTCCTGAAATGCTCTATTGCTGGTCTTCAGTATGGAACACGTGCTAGTGATGTAGAACTTGCTGCTGCAAAGCAGTTGGCAGAGGACATGGGTGGGCAAGATCTTGAACCTTCACAGACAACTGATGGTGGGAATGGAGGAGTCCAATTAGAGACTGTCGTCACCTCTAAAGATGAAAGAAACCTCAAACCTGCAATAAAGGGGTTCAGCTTTGAGGATAGCCGCCTTATGAAGGGATGTTGGATGAAAGAGCCAAATACAGATGTCATCTTGCTTTTCTATAGGATACTTGCAATTTGTCATGCTGCTATTCCCGAGCACAATGAGGAGACTGGAGGCTTTAATTATGAATCAGAGTCTCCAGATGAAGTATCATTTCTTGTTGCAGCCAGAGAATTCGGTTTTGAGTTTTTCAAAAGAACTCAAGCAAGTGTTTTTGTAAAAGAAAGATACCCTTCTTTTCAAGATCCAATTGAAAAGTAAGATCAAGTTTCAAACCTCTAAAAGTTGCTCCCAAGAATTGCATTACCTTTGTTGCGCACTTACATTTTGTTCCATTTACTCCAGGGAATACAAAATTCTTAATCTCTTGGACTTCACCAGCAAGAGGAAGCGAATGTCTGTTATTATTCGGGATGACACTGGCCAGATTCTTCTCTTGTGTAAAGGAGCAGACAGGTCTTTCTTTCGTTACCCTTTTTTATTCTCAATTATAGCTCCTGCATCTCTAAAACTTGGTGATTCAAGATTCATTCTGCTGTAAAACATACTGTCAACGCGAATGTCTTGTTCTCCGTGTGAAGTAGTAAATATCATAAGGGATGAATTTCCCTTGTTTGTGCTATTTGTTAAGTTTGTCAATGTAGCTTATGGCTACCTGTCTTGTTTAAATTTTAAATTAAACGTTGTCTATTTGAATTATTCAGCATCATCTATGATAGATTAGCAAAGAATGGAAGGAAGTTTGAGGAAGCTATGACTAAGCATTTGAACGAATACGGGGAATCAGGGTTGCGTACTCTTGTGCTTGCCTACAAGAAACTGGATGAGGCAGAGTACTCAACTTGGAATGAAGAATTTACTAAAGCAAAAACTTCAATTGGTGGGGACAGAGATGTAGTTCTTGAACGTGTATCTGATATGATGGAAAAGGATTTGATCCTTGTTGGTGCTACAGCTGTGGAGGACAAACTACAGAAGGGAGTATGTTCCTTTTATTACTAGAACTAGAAAATGAAAGTATATATATTTTCCTTCACTGTCCTTTTAACATATGTTTTCACCAGGTTCCTCAGTGCATAGATAAACTGGCGCAAGCTGGTCTCAAGATATGGGTTCTGACAGGTGATAAGATGGAAACAGCCATAAACATAGGGTACGCGTGTAGTTTGCTTCGACAAGGGATGAAACAGATATGCATAACAACAGTGGATGCAGACTCAGTGGCCCAAGATTCTAAACAGGTAGATTTTCTGGAATTAAATAGTGGAAATTTATAAGTATCATTCGTGACAGTTCTCTGTTTGTTTGTTACTGATCAGGCTACAAAGGAGAACATTTTGAAGCAAATCACAAATGCTTCCCAGATGGTCAAACTTGAAAAGGATCCTCATGCTGCATTTGCTTTAATAATTGATGGGAAAACACTATCTTATGCATTGGAGGATGATACGAAGCTTCAATTTTTGAATTTAGCTGTTGATTGTGCTTCAGTCATTTGCTGCCGTGTCTCTCCTAGGCAGAAAGCTTTGGTAAGATAGTCTCAAACTTGATTTAGTTTCCTTTTCCAAATCTATCCCGAATATTCTTTCTTCCATAAGTGAACCTATTCATACTTGTCAGGTAACTAGGTTAGTGAAGGAGGGAACTGGAAAAATCACCCTAGGCATTGGTGACGGTGCAAATGATGTTGGGATGATTCAAGAAGCAGACATTGGTGTTGGCATTAGTGGTGCAGAAGGAATGCAGGTTGGTAATGCTTATACCGGGTTTTTGCCTTCTTAATCTATTAAAAGCAACTTTTACATTCTTCTGGGGACTATAATATGCATATACGAAGGATTCTTGCATCAGTCTTGAGGAATGAAACAAGGTCATATTTTCCCTTGGCAAGTATATCCTCCTGCTGTAACTGCGCGCTTAAATGGTTATCAGCTTCTTGCAGGCAGTGATGGCTAGTGACTTTGCTGTTGCACAGTTTCGGTTCTTGGAGAGACTTCTCGTTGTACACGGGCATTGGTGCTACAAACGAATTGCTCAGATGGTAATTGATTTATATCTGTTTCATTTTAAGCACAGAACATGAAATACATATATTACTTGGATCCTTTACATATTTCATCTAATCTGCACCATAATATTCTGTATGCAGATATGCTACTTCTTCTATAAGAACATAGCTTTTGGCCTCACACTCTTTTACTTTGAGGTTTACGCTGGCTTTTCCGGACAGTCGGTCTATAATGATATGTATATGATTCTATTCAATGTGCTTCTTACCTCATTGCCTGTAATTGCACTCGGAGTATTTGAGCAGGATGTGTCTTCTGAAGTTTGCTTACAGGTGAGTGAGTCCTTTGGCAATAACTTCTTCTTGGAGTTCCTTTTCCTATCTGTTAACCTATTAAAACCTTTAATGCCCTCTGCAGTTTCCTGCACTGTACCAACAAGGCCCCAAAAACTTGTTCTTTGACTGGTATAGAATACTTGGGTGGCTTAGCAACGGTATCTACACCTCCCTCGTGGTTTTCTTCCTCAACGTTTTATTCTTCTATAATCAAGCATTCCACTCTGAAGGCCAGACTGCTGACTTGGCTATTCTTGGTACTTCAATGTTTACCTGTGTCATCTGGGCTGTAAACTGCCAGATCGCGCTCACAATGAGTCATTTCACATGGATACAACATGTTTTTATCTGGGGGAGCATTGCTGTTTGGTACCTATCTGTTGTTCTCTATGGTGAGATATTCCCAGGTTACGCTAAATATGCCTTCAGAATCATGCAGGAACACTTAGGTCCTGCTCCAATCTTTTGGTGCACCACCCTCCTAGTAACTTTAGCCTGCATTTTGCCTTACCTTGCCCACGTAGCTTTCCAAAGAGCGTTCCATCCGAGGGATCATCACATTATTCAAGAAATCAAGTATTATAAGAAAGACGTTCAAGATGAACGTATGTGGAAGAGACAACAAACTAAAGCAAGACAGAAGACGAATATCGGTTTCACAGCCAGAGTAGATGCCAAAATTAGGAATTTGAAAGGAAGGCTGCAGAAAAAGCATTCACAGATGGAGTAAACATAAGCATAACTGTGCATTGCTTTTTCTTCTTTTCCCCATGAAATGGAGGTTGGCCTTTTCCAAATTTTCCCCCATTGCCCTTTCTGATTTATTTGTAAAATTCTTCTTTTTTACTCACAAGTATAGTGATGATCAACAAATGAGATCATTCATTAGCTAGGAAGTACTTACTGTGAACATTGCAGTGTACAAATACTTATACAATCCTTGTAAAGTTATGAGAAATAGCTAACACACATTTCTCTTGGTTTCAATGTCAACAATTTATGAAATTGTTAACAAGTTTACATGACTAGTTCAAGATCAAACTACCTAATCCATTTACTTTGGATACATATAGCCAACTTATCATTAAAATATAGTATGATATTTTGGAATTGATGTTGACTAATTAGAATTAATAGAACATAATGAAATCAAATTATCCATAATAACAATTAGTTGGGACTGAGATTTAGTTGTTGTATATTGTAAAGTATACATTATGCTTGGTGTTTGTTAAATGTTTCTTTTTCGTCATAACTCCTTCACAAGTTGTTTAGATGGTTGTTAACTTGTTATATTAAATTGTTAGGCTTGACGGTTTAATATTATTAAAATAAATGTTAGTTTATTTTCGTGATGAAGATAATGTTAAGTGTGAATGATAAAATGGTATTGTTGTTTAATGATTTCTAAGTTTGATATGAGATTATAAATAATGTATTTATAGAAATTACACGTTTTGGCATCACCTATATAAATGTGAAGTGTAAAACGCGTAAGGAAGCTTCTGTAAGGTCAATTCTCAAGGTACTAATAAAATTGAATGATGTTCATGCTGAAACGAACGAAACAATGAGAATCAAAGATGGTTAAAGAGTTGATAGTGTGATTTGAGGTTGTTTAGGTATATACCAAAACTCGATGGTTCACAGATATCAGATTTACCAATTGACTAATAGTATTACGGAAAGTTTAAAGAAAAACGTACTCATCTAGATGCAATAAATCCATATTTGTGAGTTGCACAATTTTTTGCCTCATAGTTATTTCCCATTCGTACGGGGAATTGTTGAATTTTTTTTTTGTTGAAGATGTGAATTGGAAATAATGAAACATAAAATAGATGAAATTTAAGTCCATTTGTCACTCATTAAAAAGGAAAAAAAACTTTAGTTGAACTTTTGTGATAGAAAGATGTGAGTTGATGAGAGAATTTCACCTTTCATGAACTGTTGAATGTGGGTTTGGAATAAAAGAAGATTTAACCCAAATAGCTATTTAATAATTAATATTTCAATTGATTGAACTAAAGAATAATTTTTATACACTAACTACAAAAAATAATTAGCAAATTTATCCAATTATTTAGGTAAAGCTCTCATAGGTAAATACTCTTATAATACTTTTTTTTATTGCTTAATTATCAAATAACTAAAAAAAAATTACTACTTATTTTTCAAAAAAAAAGAAAAATCTTTTCAATAAAATATTTTCCTTTCTTATCTAACACAGCCTAAGATAATATTAGTAATTAATTGATTGAAAAAGATGGGATATATTTTTTAAGAGCAAACACATTTTGACAAAAGTCATCACCAATTCACCATAGTCAAGTTGAGAGAGAGAAGAGGAGAGAGAAAGGGAAAAATGGTGGATTGAATTAAAATTTGGATCAGAAGCAAAGCTGAAGCAGTAATATGTAAAGAAGATTCATCATGCTTCTTCGCCATGAGGCAGAGAGACAACAAGACAAAAAAACCTAAAATCTGCAATTTTTTTGTTTTATCCAGTCATATGGATCATCTTGCTCCATACGTTGCTACTTTCATAAACCTAATTAATTAATTAATTAATCCCTTTTTTGTATTCTTAGATCCCTTTTTTGGATTCAAGATTTCTCATTTATAATTGGGTATCCTTTAAAAAAAAATCATAATTAATCTTTGAGCCTCCAATCAATGGAGCCTCGTGTTGGTAATAAGTTTCGTCTCGGACGGAAAATCGGAAGTGGTTCGTTTGGTGAGATCTACCTTGGTAATTTATGCAACCCCATTTTCTTCAATTTTGCTATTTGTGATTTTTTTTTCTTTTTTCTGATTAATTCTGGTTTTTGTGATGTTTAGGGACTAATGTTCAGACCAATGAAGAGGTCGCAATTAAGCTGGTAAGTATTGATTATTATTTTTTCATTTGTTTTCCCAAAAATTTTAACTTTCTGTGTTTGCCTGTTCGTATAATTCTGTATTTTGTTGCTTCCTGATTGTGTAAGTAAGGAATTTGAGCTGCTGTTAGTTGAAAGTTGGAGTCTTTCTCATTAGTTTTTAGTTGGAAGTGATTTGAAGTTTTTCCTTACTTGCATTTAGATCAAGCATCTGCACCGCGCGATTTTTAGTAACTGATTAGAGGATCGTTGTTGTATGGGTCGAGTGTTGGCCCGTCAAGAACACTCATGTTCTGAAGATGAAGGTAGCGGAGATGAGGATGCTCTGATGGATGTGTGGGCATATTAGGAGAGATATGCTTAGAAACGAAGTTATACGGAATAAGGTGGAGTGGCCTCTGTGGCAGACAAGCGAAACTGAGATGGTCTGGGAATATGAAGAGGAGGTGCACGGATGCACCAATAAAGACGTGTGAGAGGTTGGTTGTACCAAGAGTTAGGAGAGGTAGATGTAGGCCAAAAAAAACTGAGGATTTGTGGCTTAGGTCGCAGGTTCAATCCCCACACCATGCAAAGCGAAGCCCGGTATTTAAGTGGAGAAGGGTAGAGGGGCGGGCCCATTATCCACCGAGTTTAGAAGGCTGTGATTGGTCCAAAGGGCGGGTCACAGACGGATTTCTCGGTTATCAAAAAAAAACTGAGGGGAGGTGATTAGACAAAACGCGATACAACCTCATCTTACTGAGGACATGCCCCTAGATAGGAAGATTTGGAGGTCATTGATTAGGGTAGAGAATGTTAGTAGGTAGCCGAGTGTTGTCACCTTTTATGTGTGAGAGAGAGGTAGGATGCTAGCCTCCTCCTCTCCTTATCAGTAGTATTATTTAGTAGTCGCGTAGTCTCTTAATCTTCAATGTGTACTACTATTTGTTGCTGCACTTCGTATCTTGCTATTTTGAAGTCATATTTTTCGTGTGATCCTTCTTCGGTAACTTTTCTTTTGAGCAGAAGGTTTATCGGAAACATCCTACCCTCCCAATACATTGGGTATTGTTATTGTTGTCGTTGATCAGAGGATGTTTGGCAATAAATGAAAAGATATAAATAACCTAAAGATTCTAGAACAATTGGAGTGCTATATAGCACACTGATTTTAGACAAGGTTCGACACTAATTTCCAGCAACAAAATAAGTATAAACTCCGAAAACTAAAACACAGCATTTTTGTGAAAAATAGCAAGTTCATGAAACCAGCTCCTCTGCTTATCAGAAACATCACCAAGATTAAGCAAATGTAGCTGCGCAAGAGATAGAAATTTTAGACTTGTAACTTGAGGTGACGTCTCATCATACCATTACAATCTGGTTAATGTGCTTAGTTTCAAGATGCTTTACATGGAAACATTTAGGGAACCAACTAATAACAAGACCACTAATACGTGAACGTGTATAAATTTGTAAAGATTTTGCTGTACATGATGGCCGCTTTTGGTGGCTGATATGTTTACCTTAGATTATTTCCTGCCATCTAATTTGTGTCTTGAATTTGCCTGTCGATTTTGTAGATATTCTTAGAATAGCTTCGCTGCTTTAATTTCGTGGAGATTTGGTAAACTGAAGTCTGCTTTTACTTGCTGATATTCATGGCATTGATTTCTCTTTTTTCCATTTTGGCACTTAAGCTGGCACGTGGTTTTATGACTTCTGATCTCTTTAAAGATACTCATGGCATTGATTTCTCCTTTTCCCATTTTGGCACATAAGCTGACACGTGGTCTATGACTTCCGATTTCTTTAGAGATTAAGTTATTTATCTTCCATCACTAGTGGAATTCTTTTAGTTTGTGATAAATACTTCTGCTGTTTCCTTTGCTCAGGAAAATGTGAAGACAAAGCATCCTCAACTACTCTATGAATCAAAGCTGTATAAAATACTACAAGGAGGAAGTAATTTCTCATCCTTCTTGTTGGCTAGTATTGCTTCTTTACTATATAATGTTTATATCCTGTCCTCATCGGTTGGAATTTTTTGTTGACATTGATAGCTGGAATTCCCAATTTAAAATGGTTTGGAGTTGAAGGAGATTATAATGTCCTTGTGATGGATTTACTGGGACCCAGTCTTGAAGATCTCTTCAATTTCTGCAGTAGGAAGCTGTCCCTAAAGACTGTTCTTATGCTTGCAGACCAGATGGTAGGTGTGAAGTTCAGCACTTGTTTATTTCGTTAACTATTTAAAACATGTTTTCATTTGTATTCAATTTTTAGATAAATCGGGTCGAATTTGTTCATGCCAAATCTTTTCTTCATCGAGATATAAAACCAGACAACTTCTTGATGGGATTAGGAAGACGTGCAAATCAGGTATTGGGATCAAAACTATTGATTGCTATTTCATTTACCTGTTGCTGATAGGGTAATTACTGATTCATTACTACCATCGGTTACATATAGGTCTATATCATTGATTTTGGGCTGGCTAAGAAGTTTAGAGACTCCACCACTCATCAGCATATTCCATATAGGTAAGCTCCCCCACCCAACAAAAAAATGATATTTATTTTTTGATTAATCATATAGTAAGCTCCTTTTGAACTAATTCAAGAGAGGATAAGATAATGCTTATATTCCATGGATTGATATAGTTTGTCTAGGAAGGATGGTTCATAGCAAGTATTAAGCTCTATGTGGTCTCTTTGCTGCATTTTCTATAAAGGTACCTCTATAGGATATTCTGGATTACCTCTTTTATTTCCAACTACGGTAAGGAAGTGAAATAAACCAAAAACTGATAAGCTTTTTCCCATGTCCGCATAAAGATGGAGAGTTGCGGTAAGATGACGGCTAGCATAAAGATAGTGAAATTATGATATTGTCAACCCCAAGTTCCAACTAGTTTGGAATTGCGGCAAGTTGGTTAGTTCTCCTATGGTTATAGCTTATTCTCCCGAGTTCCCTTCATCGATTCTCTCTCTCTCTCTCTCTCTCTCTCTCTCTCTAAGTTACTGGTGAAGACACCATCAATCTAGTGCCACCATGTCTAATTGCCTTGGAGATGTTTTCAGCCTTGGAGATGTTTTCATTATTTATTCAAAAGACACTATTTACTGAAATCTAAGTAGTGAGAGCAAGTTTTGCTGTTGGTTTGTATTGAGGTGGGTTATTGACTTATTTCTATTTTGAGCATGTCAAAGTCGTAGTTTTTGTTTTGTGAGTTGAGTTCCATTACTGTAAATGTTTTTGGCATTCTTTTCTCATTTAATCTATTAGCTAAGGAAATTATGTATCTCTAGATAATGAATGGCTAATTTTATTTTATTCTTCTAATTTCAAATACAGAGAAAACAAAAATTTGACAGGAACTGCCAGATATGCAAGCATGAATACTCACCTTGGCATCGGTAAGATTTTGGTTTTATTAACTTTTGTACACTTTTGTGTTTGTGCATTGTGTTTATTCTTGAAGACATCCTTGATTCTTTGTTGCTTTCAAACTTTTAGAACAAAGCCGAAGGGATGATTTGGAATCACTGGGTTATGTCCTAATGTACTTCTTAAGAGGAAGGTAGAATCTATTCCTGTAATTCTCGCTTTGTGTTTGTCTTTCGCTCTTTTTTCATGGTACTTCTATTTACTGATTTCCAAAATGTGTAGTCTTCCTTGGCAGGGGCTGAAAGCAGGGACAAAGAAACAGAAGTATGAGAGGATCAGTGAGAAGAAAGTTTCAACATCGATAGAGGCATTTTATGTTCAAACATTTTTCTTGTGCTAGCGCTATGATTTTTAATAATGATACTGACACATATTTTCCTTTTCTAGACATTGTGTCGTGGCTATCCTACAGAGTTTGCATCATATTTTCACTACTGTCGATCACTGCGGTTTGAGGATAAACCAGATTATGCTTATCTCAAAAGAATTTTCCGTGACCTTTTCATTCGTGAAGGTATGATCATTTCTTTCGTTCCATGCAATGATACTTGCTGTATAGACAATGTTGTTCCATGCAATGATACTTGCTGTATAGACAATGTTGTTCCATGCAATGATACTTGCTGTATAGACAATGTTAAGTGTTCAGTTAATGTTTTGCTCAAGAGTCTGTTTTCAGTTTTTCTTTTCTTCTCCTCTCTTTTTTCGTTCTTTCAGGTTTTCAGTTTGATTATGTATTTGACTGGACCATTTTGAAATATCAGCAGTCACAGCTTGCCAATCCTCCATCTCGTGCTCTTGTGAGTGACTTAGGTAGATCAGATTATGTGTTAATTGGCCCCAGGATGTTAAATGAAATGATAAACTTTTGTGCAGGGTGGTACTGCTGGACCAAGTTCCGGGATGCCTCATGCTCTTGCTAATGCTGAGAGGCAATCAGGTGGGCTTCTTATGTGCTGTTCACTTCAAGCATAAAAGAAGATTATATGCAATCAGTACATTTTAGAACTTTTGTGTGCATATAATGGCATTGGCGGTTCGCTGATGATAGATTACAATTAAACTGGACATAACTTGCAACAGAGAGCTTGTATAAGTTTCTTTTATGTTTACTACTTACTGTGCAACTCATTTTATCCCTCATATCTTTCCTAATAAGTGCCGTCTGTAGCCTTTTACGAAAAAGATAATATTAACATGTATTTTTCACTACTTCATCATGTTAGTTATTTTGACTGTCCCAGGTTTGTTAAGGAAAGTATACTACCTCCAATCTGCTAGTTTGCTATTTATTGGGGCCTATAAACAACATGCTGTGCATACTATGCAGGTGGTGAAGAAGGTCGGCCTACTGGTTGGTCTTCAGGAAATCTTGCTCGTAATAGGAACACGGGGCTGCAATTCAACTCTGGAAGCTTAACAAAGCAAAAAGGGACAGTTGCCAATGATTTATCCATGGGTAAAGAGGTGACTATCTCACTCTGTCACTCTTGTTATTTTACAAGTATCTCCCTGCTTATGTTGAATTCAAAGTGGTAGTAGTTAGTACTACATCAAACTAATTGTGCTTTAGTAGAACACAAGTTGGCACAGGATTATGAGTGTATTTTGATCTTATTAGTAGACTATAGATGGCATAAATTTTGCGTCATTTCAATTTACCAGGTAGGGATGTCATGAATTTTGCCTGTCTTTTTTTTTTTCTTCTTTTGTTGCTTTTTATGTGTATTTATTTCTCATCAACTTATTGCACATTCTCCTAGTCGACCATCACAAAAGTTTCCATCCTTTGACATTTTCTTTCTACAACATAAATGCTAAGCTGAGAATATAAATTCACTCCACATGATAGAAACGTGATTTAGCACAAGGTCATTCTGCAAGCAAAAATAAACCCATGTGTTGTGATACTATTGGCAACCAATGGAATAAAGGAATTTTGACTGAGCTCTTGTTGCAGTTATCTAGTTCAAGTTTTTTCCGGAGTAGTGCATCAGCAAGGCGTCCAGCTGTCTCTAGCAGTCGTGATCCAGTGATCACCGGTGTTGAACCCGATCCCTCTCACATTCGGAAAACAGATGAAAGTCCAGGACAGCTCCGTAAAACTTCCAGTGTTGCTCAGAGAAGTTCACCAGTCGTGTCATCAGATCAGAAGCGCAGCTCCTCCACTAGAATGGATAAGAACTTTGAGGCCGCCCTTAAAGGAATAGAGGGCCTAAGTGTCAAAAATGATGAGAGGCTGCATTACTAGCTTTGCTGCTTTATCTCAGTTCTCTGGTTACTGTAAATCTTGACAAAAAAATTGCACCAACTTTGGGGATTTCGCTACGATTTGCCATCAGGAAAGGCTAAAACTAGAAATTAATGTGAGATCCCCCTGGTAATCTTTGGCGTATGCTTCTTCTGTACATTTGGCACTTTGTTTTTCTCATCTCCCTCTCTCTATCCCCTTTATAAGAGTTCTTTGTATTTTCAATGGTGTTATGTTGTGAATTATGAATGTATTTTTGTATGGTTGGAGACTAAATATTCACTTGAGACTTATTGTATTGGAATTACACCCATCTTTTTGCTATTGTGCATGAATCTGAATTGCAAGTTGTTGAATGTTTTTGTGTTTTTTTAATATTAAAGTGCATGATATATTAGTAGGCATAAAGGGGAGAAAGCTGTCTTTATTCTTTGTATTTCATGTATCCACTATGACATGTTCTTCTCATTATTTCCTACACCTATGTAAAAGATTATTATTTTTCTGTTGTTGTGTAGGTGAGAAGTGGATGAGAAGTAGTATGTTTGTTTATATTTTGAGGTTAGTGTAGTTAAAAGGAGGAACAAAATAATAGTTTAAGTCTCAAACTTATATAAGGACGGTGTTCCTTTGGTTGCGTTTTGTATTTTTCAATTAGTTTAAAGGTGTTTGAGTTAACTCATATTTATGAAGGGGACAATTCAAAAGCTATATTAAATTGAAATTGAATCTTGTTAAGTGAGCGAGATAATTCGTGACTCAATCTAAATATTTATTTATTTATTTATGTTCAACGGTAATTTATGATATTTTCACTCCTAATTGAACAATATTAGGTATGTTCAATTTTTTTTAGCAGATTCTTTGTTTTGGAATTCACTTTTTTTGTCCAATAGATAGAAAAAGTGAAGTATAAAGTAAAAGGAAGCAAAAAAGAAAAGGTACCCTTTCTTTATGTGCTAGTCAGTGATCAATTTATGGGATTTTAAAGACATTTATTTATTTTTGAACAAGTAAACTTAACCACTCCTATTTTCTAAGCGATCATCGATAGCGTGCTTTTTTAAAAAAAAAAAAAAATAATCATGGCGTTTGATTATTTGTTGTATATATATATCGATATTACTAGAATTTATTATCTTTTCATCAACGAGATATTGGTTAATAATATTGATCACAATTTAGATAGATGAAAAGAGATCATTTTTATTTATTTCTCATCGAGTGTTTGATATCTACATTGAAACCTAATTATTCCAAATTCACACCACGTATGATCCACATTGCCTACCAAGAATTCTTTTATACTTAGAATTCGAACTCAAAATATCTAGTCAAAGGAGGCACATCTTTAAGGATTTTTTTTCCCTTTTTACCCTCAATATTCTCTTTGTGCTAAAGACAAAAACTCCGACCCACCGGTGGAACCACCTTGTATTGCATTTTTTCCCCTCAATTTAGAAAAAAAAGGACAAATTTTTTCCCTCAATTTCCTTTTAACAAAAGTGTATTACATATTACATAAAACTCATAAAACACAAACTCTCAATTCTCAATAAAAGATGAATCTATATATACTATATAATAACATTAATATATTTTGCAAGATTACAACGATCTAAGAAAAACATTAAAAAGGGAAGAATCCACAATTCAACCATAATAACAACAAACTCAATATAATTCTACGAGTGAAGTCTGAAGAGAGTAATTAATGTATACGCAACCTTGTAAAGTATGAGGAAAATAGTGTGTAGGCAAATTTCACCAGATTCCATGGACAACATGATTGCAAGTATTTTTTATCCACCTGAAACTTTTTCTAAAAGAACCTTTCATTTTACCTTCCATAGTATAAGATTTATATCCAAGAACTCTTTTTTTCCTCTGTAATTCAGGGTCATTAAAAGCCCAATTTCTTGAAGAAGAAGAAGATGAGACTCTGCTTTTACTCTTTTTGATCTTCACTTCTTTATCCCCATAGGAATAATAAGAATTAGTACTATAACTCCTCAAATCTTGCATATTTGTTGGACCCCCACCCCCTCTACCATAGTAAGTTTCGATTTGCATATTTCCTTCTCTTGTTGACATAGATCTAAAATTCTCCATTTTTGGGTCTTCGGAGGAAGAAAGGGGTATTGGGTTCTGTGAAAATTTGGTTTGATTTTGGGTGGAGTTGGGTTTTGATCTTTTTATTTGTAAATAAATCTTTCATGATATTTTTTTTTACATTATTAAAGGCATGCTTTGACTTTTCCTATAATACGAATAGTAGAATGGTCTAAAGCTTTCAAGAGATATTTGTTCCGTTCCTATGTCATTCTTGCTCTTTAATAATTGTCATTTCATTTTCATATTTTATTTTTATGAGTTGTTAGCCTTAAAATTATATATTTGACCAACATAAAAAAATTAAGTGAATAATTCATGTTTATTGGTCAAATTAATTAATCAAAATAAAATTGAAAAATTAACTTCAAACAAAATTAAATAAAGTTAGAATAGTAAACCTACTTAATTTCTTAATGCACTTGAAATAAAAAAAATGGTGACATATTAATAGGAATGGAGAGAGTACTTCATTTTTACTTTGTCACACTTTGACTTGACAGTCTCGTTAAGAAAATAATTAAATAATATATGTATTTTACTAAACTATTCTTATTAAATGATGTCTTGGAAAATAATTTAAAAAATAAGTATTTAATGTTGAGGGTAAAATATGGAAAAAGTATATTATCTTTTCTTGATATGTAAAAAGTGACAAGTAAAAATAAAAATTTATTATATTTTTAAAAATAAGTGACAAGTAAAAGTAAATCGAGGAAGTATTAGCTACCAAACGACCCATTTTCGTAAGCTTGGGGACACATGACTGGGAAACTGTTTTTCTAAAAAAAACTTCTTCAAAACAGTATATAAAGTTTTTTTTTTCTTTGAAAAATTGGTCAAATACCTTAATTTTGAAATTAATTAATTAAAAATATGTTTAACTTTGAAATAAATAAATTAATAAAAAATATCTTTTAACTTTGAAGAAACTTGGCCAATAAACAAAATAAAATCGCATAAAATTAGTTGAGGGAGTACTTCATATCGAATTTATCTTTTATACGTTATAGCAAACAACAACAAACGTGATCTTCTATACGTAAACAATATACTCCCTCTCTTTGTCCCTAATTATTTATCCACATTTTCTTTGTAGTTGTCCCCAATTACTTGTTCATTTTGACAAATCAATAAACGACAATATTTTTTTTATCTATTATGCCCTCAATTAATTACTTTGAAAAAAATAAAATTTCTCAAAAATCTTAAATTTTTAATTCACTTCATAATTAATAGG
>JAJOOO010002390.1:0-21699 GCA_029582685.1 Solanum piurae
AGAACTGAAAAATAGAGCATCCAATTTGATTTAGGAAAAGAGTCGAACTGAGAGATTTCTAGAAAGCCGGAGAAAGGGATACCGATCGGGTTTGGGGTGGGATACCATGGGCAATTGGGTCATGTAGCGGGTTAAATGAAGAGGTAAGGATGGAGTTTTAATTTCAGCAAATAGAAATCTGCCATGTAATAATAATAATAATAAAATTAATTTAAGAAAAGTCTGTTAGTGTTAAAGGGTAAAAGTGAACCAAATAGGTGGACTGAGGGGTATTTTCAACCCAAAAGGTGGATGAGGGGTATATTTAAACCTTTTTGAATAGTTCAAGGGTATTTTTGGCCCTTTTCCGATTTTTATTTAGATAACGATGATGAAACAATTTCTAATCAAACAGAAGATATTTTTATTCTTAATTTTTTTCGAATTGAAGTAGGATAATCATTTTCTAATTAAAGAAAATTATCATTAGGAAAAGAATGTGTTTAAAAAGAAAAGAAATAATATATTTATTTGGAAAAAGGGCATTTTGACCCATTAAGTAACAATTTTGGACCAAACTATTGAAGACAAGACTATTTTTAGACCAAATTATTAACTGAAGATATTTTGTTCAATTTCATATAGTTTAAAGAAATTTTGACGCTTTTTCGTATTAAAAAAAACGCATTGCATAACTTCTATCTATTAGAAAATATTTGTTTACAACAATACCCTCTACACTCATTTAGCTTTGGAAAATGAGAAATGTTTTGAGAGGAATTTGAGGGTAATTAAATTATTAATCAATCTAATACACGTGTTGAAATTCTTTCCATTACTAATACATGAAAAATCATGGTATTAGCAATACACAATAGAGTGTATACTTAATGCTACGTCATTTGATAGAGTGTACTAGAAAAAAATAATGCATGCATTAACATTGTGTATTAGTAGTACCTTGTTTGGTACACTTTTTCAATCTATGTATATAACTAATGCTTGTATTAGTTACATGCTCTATTTTGTATTGAGGTGTGTATTACTAATACATGAAAATTCAAGATATTAGTAATACAAAGACTTTTAATGCATGCATTAGCATAATTAAAAACACAATTATCCCTACAAACTTTTATTACATTTTTCCCCATTATATTCATGAAAAGTAATTTTTTAAATAAATATATTTTTCTAGAAATTATGCAATGTAATGCATATTATTTATAATACACCAAATCAAATAATTAATACATAAGAAATAATCTTTTCATAACTAATGCAAAATTAATTGATATAATCATTACTAATACAAACATAACTAATACATTTTATTTATCATTATTTTTATACACTATATCGAAACGACCCCTTAGTGTGTAACATCAACCCACTAAATGGACGTGGAAATGTGTCGTAAGTAAAATGTCATATCATTAAAACGTACATAATTATTACTATATGTTGAATAAATTCTTCTGATAAAGATTTATAGAGGTCTTTCCATGGCTTATAGGACAGGGAGACTCCCTAATGAAATTTGAACTTAATCATTTAATAAAATATGAAAAGAATATAAATAATCGTTCATCAAATCAATAAATACATAATACTTTTATACAAAATATTATGTATTTAATTAATAAATATAACTTATTTTTGCGTTGTCGATGAAATGTGTAACTTGCCCTTTAAATATAGGGCACGACCAAATCGTCTAAACCGACAGTTTGGTATTTAATCTAAAGTACAAAATAAGAAGATTGTTGGGCCTATGAGGTGAGGTTGGGCCTGGGCCCTAGTGGTAGATGTCTGTTGAATGGGAGCATTTATGAATTAATGTGGGCCCTTCAATCAAATTACCAACAACACCGACAAAATAGGGGTAACACTGTCGTCCATCAAAATAATAGTCGATAAATATAGTATACATGTTTTGTATGAGATAACGGAGAGAATGACAAAAATGATCACTTATGCTCATAACAATTTTGATCTTTTAAGTTTATCACAAATTAACAAAATGGTTTCTTAAATATACACTTAACAATTTTAATTTCTTAAGTTTGCCAAAAGTTAATATTTTTAGTATTTTAATTTTTTTTGGTTAAACTTTACCTATTAAATATGAATTATGAAAAAGATAAATTATAAAGTCATGGTAAGTCCTAAAATATGCAATATAAAATACTACACTAGACACTTAAAAAATAAAAAACAAAAAATTAGCAGAAATTATTATACCTCAAAAACTAGGCTTTACTTTAAAACAAATTAGAAATGACAAAAACAAGTGAAATATTAATGGACGGAAATCTAGGGATACTATTAGAAAGCCAATGATTTTTCATAATTTATTTTACGAAAATGATAAACGAATCAATCGGTTATTTTCGCGCAAAAATTATGATTATCTTTTAGTGATTTTAAAGAAAATAAAGGGAGTGAGTTAGTTTTTTTTTTTAGTTATTTATTGTGAAAATTATCGGACGAATATAAAATTTTAAAGCACACAATTGTAGTTGAACAATATAAATAAAAATAATGAAGAAATTTATTTTTATATCGAGTTTTATGCGAGATTAATGTATTTTATCTAGTTGATGGACTTCCTCAAAATTTGTGTTTGAGAAACTATTTTCTAACATTATAAAGTTGATCATTTTTTCTTCATTTTGACCTATAATTGACAGACGTCTTTATCCCTCACTTTTTGATCTTTTCTTCTTTTGAAAATGTAAATTCTCGCTAAATTTTTTTTTATAATTCCCCTCAAATTCAACATTTAAAGCTCGATAAATATTTTTTCGGAGACTAAAGTGTTAACTTTTGCAAACTTAAAAGATCAAAACTGTTAAATGTGTACTTAAAATATTATTTTTACTAACTTGTGGTAAGACTGTTAAGTGTATATTCAAGATACAATTTTTGTCATTTTCTTTAAAATAGTGTATATATTTGACTAGCAAATGCAATTATTTTTAACAATCCAATTAAATGTGTAACAATCACGATAAAAGAGGCACAGCCACTTTAATAAATGAAACAATCTTGGAAGTTAACCCACCTCAATGAGATGGTTTACCCTTCAAATAATTCGATCTTTAATATTTATCGTCTCATTTTTAATTTTTTCTTTTAAAAAATAAATTTATGCCTAATGGGGTATTAATTCTTAACAATTGAATATTATAATATAAAAATATAAACTTATCTTCTATGAAAGAGTTATTTATTTTAAGGGTCAAAAATTAAAGGTTAAGACAAACTTACTCTTAGTAATAAAACTTATGCTAGCAGAATCAAAGACAAATCGAAAAATAAATACAATGAGGGCATCACTAAAGATAAAGTACATTAGTCGAAGCAATGTCGTACAACATTATTCGTCTAATTTTTTTTATTAACATCCATAAAATTGATGTACTAACACATAAATATAAAAATTAAATGTACTTTATTTTGAATAAATTTTACTACATGTGTAATGTATTAGTATGATACAATTGAAACATTTTTTTAATTGTCGAAGTCATAATACTCTATTAAATGAGTATATATTAGTCGAAGTTGAACAAATTATGATTACCAATTTACCATACTGTAGAATACCAAAACTGAACTTCAAAATACCAAACTATACCAAATTAAATTGATACGGTAATGGTATAATGTTTTAAAACCGAATATCGAAATTATAATTTCGAAACTTTCAAATACCGTACCATACCATACCATGTTCACCCCTATAAGTCATACATATAAGGTCACAATAACTTATCATTAATTTTCATTTTAGATAATGATAAGATTCTCTTTTCTAATAAAATACTATGAAATATTTTTATTTCTTAATTTTTTCAAAATGAACAATATAATCTTTGATATTTTAACCTTAATTCCCAAAAGTAATTTTCATAAGCCATTCTTGCGTGACTAACCAAAAATTCCATTAAATTTTTCATGTTTTGAACCACTAGTACACCAACTTTTTTGCAACTTTGAAGATAGAGGTAGTAGTGGGTATGAAAGGGAAAAATAAGAAGATCTCGGATTCTAGGGAAAAATAAGAAGATCTCGGATTCTAGGGAAAAATAAGAAAAGTATCAGTCCTCCGTCAGAGGTTTCGCATTCGATTATTGGGTATGCAGAAAATCACCAAGTGAAAAATAAAAATAAAAAAAGTCGACACACCCACCACTTATTCAATTTTGTGATAACTTAGATAGCCAAATTAAAAAAATATATTTATATATTATATTTTTATTTTTTAAACGTCTTATAGCTGTAAATATATTTTTTAAGCGTCCTTAAAATAAAATAAAAAAGTAATGTTACATACAAATCTAATATCATGTATTTTTTTTTAATTGTCTTTATTAGTGATCAATTATTATATGCGTATGATAATATATGACATTTAAATCTTATTTGGTTGTTGTAGATTTGAAAAATACTCAAAAATTATTTAACTCTAAATCTCAAAATTAAAGATAATTATAATTTAAAAAAATTAAAAACATAATACAATATTAATAAGGTGGAATGTGTGAAACACGGTAGAATACGAAAAGTTAAGAAACTTCATCTTGTTGTAAATATTATTTTTATTATATAATTGTGGATGGCCATAACCTTTTTTTATGTTCCACCTTTACAATAGTTATAATCACATCTTCATTATATCCTCATTAATATCCCAGAACCCTCATAATCTTTCCACGTTCTCAAAGGTTAATGTCATATTTATGACCTCCTTTGAGTTACTTGATGTATTATTATTAACGAACGTTTTATGAATATGTCGTATAGACTTGAATACTTGGAACTGTATGACCGAAATTAATAAGAAAATCTTTTTCTCTTGTCTTTTATATTTTTTGTTTATTATATTATTTAGGGATAAAAGTCTGAAAAATACTTCAACTTTAGCTGAAATTGCTGTTACGATACCAAACTTTATGAAGGACATTTTGTCCCCTGCACTATTTAATAGTGTATTTTAAAGGTATATATGTGTCACGTGGACACATTACTATTTATAATGATGCAATATTTATGATGTCCACGTGTATTTTATATACCTTTAAAATACACTATTAAATAGTGCAGGGGTAAAAGTTCCTTTCCAAAGTTCAGTATCGTTACAACAATTTCGGTCAAAGTTCAAATATATTTCAAACCTTTTTCCCTATTATTTAATATTGTTACTGTTTTAATTTAATTTTATAACATATTATTAACACTGAGTCTCACAAATTAAAAATAACAATACTGTTGGTAGAATTGTTTTAGGAGAAAGTTTGAATGAGTTTATTCTCCATTATTCATACTTTAAGCTATGAATTATTTTTTACTATATTTAGACATGACTATTTAGGAGTTTTAGCCTCTTAGGTGTGATTATTTTTATTCATTTGCGTATGGTTGTCAGTTTGATAATTAATCAGAGAGAAAAGGTATTTTAATATCTATAACAACAATTTTGAAAGTGATATTTTAATCAAGGAGTAAGTTCTGATTTATTCTATCTTAAATTTTTGATAATGACTATAAAGTATTGTCCTAAATTAGTAATTCTTGAGTGATGGTTGTATAACTATCAGCAAGATAATTTATCTAATTGATTAGTTCATGTTAGTACTACTCTATAATTGTAAATGTTTGGTTGATAATATTTATTTTTATCTCTAATTCACTTATGAATATAATCAAGAAGTGGTATTATTATTAAATGTTCGAGGTGAGTCTCATTATATTTTTGGCATATAATGTCAATGGTTGAGGGTAAGACAATAGATTTAAGTCTATCTCATCAAGGGAAAAAACATCCACTTGAGTTTCAGGTGTCATGATGATAATATGTTGGGTTCAAATTCCATCGTATTATGACATGACACATCTTTATATGGGTAAAACATTGAGTTCAAGTACCAACACACAATATTGATATATAATATAACTAAAGCAAAATAAATATTTTTGATAAAAAATTGTGAAATCCGTCCCATTGAATTTAATTTATTCTCTAGTATGAATATGATAACAATGTATAATAAGTTTAGAAGAAGATAAGTGGTTAAATCTAGAACAGGAGCATGTCAAAATGATGATGGTCACCATTGTGATAATATAAAACAAAGAAGATTATGAATTCCTTAAAATGGTCCTTTAAAAGGTGAAGGTAAGTTTTCCATCAATTTTGGTATGAAGATACCGGGCATGCCATTATCGTGCAATCTAATTTGACAAGTCTTATAAAACCTCCATAAAAAAAAATACAAAGTGGTGGAGCACTTTGTAACACGCCACAACTTCTAGAAAAGATCGTAATCATTTATCATAAGCATATCAGTTTGGATTGGGTGATGTCCTACTTGTTCATGTGTGTTAAGATCCACTACCAAAGGTAGAAAGTGTATCAGATGTGTATTATAGTCATAAAGGACCTCTAGTGCAAATTCGAGTTCAAAACTTCTTTACCAATTAAGTTTTTCTATGAGATCTTAAAGGAGTCGACTATATCTCTCAATATATCAGAAGTTAGGTGATCCACAACCTATCAAATTAAAGATTTATGTGTCTTGTTTCCAATGCCATCAACCGTTCGTTAATATGAATCTGGAGTAAAAAATTATGATTATTTTAGTAGAATATTTTTGGACTGGAGAGTTTGGCGATGGCACCTGTTAATTCGGCTAATCGCCAAATAGTTTTGCGTATTGTCGAACTGCATTGCCAAAATGGCTAGAAAATCTTCAAAAAATATTAATTTTGGCGATCCAAAGCTTCACTTTGGCAATCCGCCAAATATTTTGATGACAGGCCCCCCCAAATTGCTGAGTCGATCGATGTGATTCATTAAACGGTCTTATTTTTCTTCGATTTTCTAGGTCATCTTATATTTTTAAGAGGGGTATTTGTCACGAGCCAGACCGTCGTGATTGACACCCACACTAACCCTCCGTTGGGAGAACCATTACTACAACCCAACCAAGCAATTTAACAAAAACTAAGTATTTAAAGATACAAAAACAAGTTTAAATGACTAAGAAATACGGAGTTCCCATAAACTCCAAAGGTCTAATAAAACAACTAATGCGGAAATTCAACCCCTAGAACTAAAAGTCATTGTACCAAAACTCTAATTTCAACAAGTCTAAGAAAAAGGGGTACAACCCCAACCAGGCATAAGAAATATCTAAAACACTAGTCTGAGTCAGAAGAGAATGGACTAAACAAAATAGGACCCATGACAGCCTGGAGGAACTGACTCACCCTTGAATCTGGTCTCGATCAGTTATCTCCTAGCTGAGGTCGATCAGTAATCGCCTAAAGATGCCATGTACTTAAAAAGAAAGAGCAAGTGCAGTATCAGTACACAACCACGTAGGATCACGCGGCCACCCCAGTAAGCGAAACATAGGCAAGCAATCACAACACAGTAAACACATATACATAATACATAGATCAATGTTCATTTCAAGAGCAATATACAGTTCCCAATATCAACGACAAATAGACATGAAAGTAATAATCACATTGGTCCTCTCATGGAACCCACACCCAAACTGTTAGTGTGTCAAAATGTGACACCCGATCCATACATGTGTTGGAACGTGACATCCGATCTAATATATGTGTCGAAACGTGACACTCGATCCAATGTATGTGTCGGAATGTGACACCCGATCCAATATATGTGTCGGAACGTGACACCCGATCCAGTCAGCACAACCACAATCACAATCACAATCACACCCATAATGAACAATACTCATACTCATACAATTAAGTAATGGGTTCATGACATGCAATCATTCATATACATATACTCATTTGCATTAGATTCGGTTTACATTATTTATTCTCATATATGCATGCATACAACAAAGAAATTACCGGCATATATCACACAAATAGGAAATCAAACCATCACCTACCTCGAAACCAAGCTTCAATCCTCCTAAGACACTTGGGTCTTCCCTTTCCGGATTCTTTCCGCTTGATCTTGGTCTATAAATGAGTAATTTACGCAAGGATCAATAAAAAAGGTCTAAATTACCCAAAAAATAACACAATTATTAACCCAAGACCAAACCCAGATCCTAATGTTCAATTAGGGCTTTTCCCACCATCAACTTCTGGCCAAAATGCTCCCCCAATGATAATTACCCAAGAATCTAAGTTCTACGAATAAAAAAATGGATTAGGGGAGTAATAATCTGACCTTTTGAACTAGAAGTCATGGGAATTTGTCAAGAAATAGCCTTGGGTCGTGTCTTAGCTCTCAAGAACGAAGGTTTGTAGAAAATAACGATTTTGGGGTTTTTCCCCAATTTAAGTCGCGACTGTCCCACCATAGCGGGACCCAACCCGCCACAGCGGCCCCGCCCTGGCGGAACTAACCCCGCTCTTGCGGCTTGCACAGAGACAGAAAGTCAGAATTTGAGTTCCAAGCTCTCATTTCACAACACACCTTCAACCCTTGACGTTTAGAAACTACCCTTTCACGCCAAGTTCAGTTTCAGGAGTTTTTCTTGCCCGAATTTGATTTCGTAAAGCCGTACAGGATCCTTAACGTCTTCGCTATCCACTCATGTGATAAAAAATATAGTTAAATTCCCCATTCATTATCAAATTTCCCTAGACCTCACATGGATAAGATTTCGTCCAATTCTGGACTAGGCTACAATTTTCCAAGTCACTACTCAAAAGATTTTTGGCTCAAATTCTTTCCCCATTGGTTATTCCCTAACGACGGGAACATGTCGTTACAATATTCTTTCCCTTTTACCTTCTATTGAATTCTCCAACTCCATCTTATAACCTAATAACATCTTTATACATAACAACTCCCAAAAATCTCTAATTCTCCTTCTCCTAAAGATCAAGAATATCAAGAAAAAGATTTTTTCAATTTCCCAAGATCTAAAGGCTTCAAATTCAAGATTGTCTTTAAAAAACTTTGGGTTTTCAAGATAACACATCTCAAAGTTCAAGAACAGACTTTTGTGATTCTCTCTCAAGCAGTAAACTAGGATTCTTTATCTTCAAGCTTCAAGTTAAGAGATTCTACATATTTTCTCTTTTAGGTATGCAGAATGTCATCTATGGATATCTATTCTCATAGGTAGTGTACCGACGTGGTACTTGTTTTCATTGTACCGATATGGTATCCGTGTCACATGTTAGTGTGCCGATGTGGTGTCTGTTCCAACAACAATATGTGTCGGCGTGACACCTGATCGCAATCCTCACTTACAATACAATCATAACCACAATGATAATGATAACCCATTATAAATTCACGCAACACATTCATTACATGCGATTAGCAAAATTGTTCCTTTCATATAATGTATTTTCAGTTTCCCTGATCATATAACATGTATACACTACTAACTACCCAGTTAACAAGTACATATAGCATAAACAAAAAAATAACAACCATCACCTACCTCGAATCAAGCCTGAAAACTCTAAAAAATAAGAGCTTTCCTTTTGCTACGAATTCTACCTTGTTCTTGGTCTAAAACAAAAATAAAATAACACGATCAATGAATAATGGCCTAACAATACTCGTATTATAACCAAATCCTTAATCTCAGCCCATTCACATGATCATTTTACCCAACAAGGCTCTTTCCACCATTAATTCAAGTTAAAATCATTTCCCCAGAGCAACAATTGTAACTATCTATCTCGATCGTTATAAATAGGACAATGGTCAAATAATTTGGGTCAGAAAACTTTTCGATAGTGACTTAAGAATTTTAGGCTAGGTCAGCCTCAGACAGAATTTGAATTAGGCGCGGTTTAGGCCGTCTGGGAATGGGTAGGGTGCAATGTCCATGCTTGATTGTTATTTTCTTGTAGTCAAGACGTTAAGAAACTCGTAGGGCTTGAAAAAATTGATTTCGCCGAATAGAACTCTTGGAATCAAATTTGCCGTAAATGGATAGTTAGGGACATCAAGGAAAGAAGGTATGTTATAAAATATGAGTTTTTAACGATTTTTGAGTCGTTGAAGTATGCATATTCTGATATAGTGGGAGGCGTCAGTTATAGTATGTATCTGTAGACCGCTATAGCGGGGCGAAACAAAATTTTATGCAAAAATAGCCCTAAAACCTCTTATTTTATGCACTTTTATTCTTGGACTTGAGAGGGGCGATTTAGGGATGTATGCACTTTGTTTCCCATGGAATTCATCGGTAAAGGTAGGTTTGTTACTCTCCAATATTGTAAACTAATTCCTAAACCTTAGAATCTAAGATATTACTCTTTGGGGTGAGTTTTGACATGATTTCATGGTGGAAAAAACCCTTGGTTGGAGAGGATGATCATGAATTTTTCTGGAGTTAGAATTTTGTTATAATCCGGATATTAATAGGTCATTATTTATTGATTGTTGCATTTATTTACTATTTTAGACCAAGAACAAGAAAAGACACATCAAAAAGGGAAAGCTCAAATTCTTTAGAGTTTAGAACATGCTTGATTAGAGGTAGGTGATGGTTGTATATTTTCGATTATATATGCATGCATGTCTACTGTTTTATAGTATCATTTGTATAATGCATGTTAGGAAAAAAATATGAAGACATGTAATCACAACATGTGGATAATCTCATGCAATGAACTTGTTATATGACTTATGGTTTCAAGTGTTATTGTTCATGATGTTTGTAATTGTACATGATTGTATGTGTTTGATGGTTGGATCGGGAACCATGTCTGGTTAAGGATATCCCTATGGTTAGCTTGGATACCATACTTGATATATACTAACGGTTGGTTTGGGTACCACACTCGATATGAAGATATTCATATATGGTTGGCTTGGGTACCACGTGATGAGTTGGGAATTTCGACTCATTTAGGGCTTAATATTCAAGGATTTAGTGTCCTCAATGCCTATTTTATGCTCATAACTGATGTTTAAATGTTAATATGCAACAATGAAGGCTAAGAGAGTAAGGAAAGGACATTACGAGGCAAATAAGAGCGAAAAAGCTAAAAAATTAAAGGAAAAAAAAGATGGTACTCGCCAAAGCCACTCGATGAGTCGCCAAAGCCACCGAGTCGCCAAAGCCACTCGATGAGTCACCGAGTGGACCTTTAGCTCGCCTAAAGTTCCAGCATGTCAGCCCATGAATAGAACCAACTTGGCGAGCAGGAAAGTGACTCGGCAACACGACGAAGAGATCGGCAATGTCGACCCAACTCGCTGAAAGTTATAGAATGACTGGGTGAAAAGCCACACCAAAAAGCGAGAAGAGGAGCATTTAGCGAATTGCCGACCAGTTCGGCGAGCCCAACTTACTTCGCCGAGTTGACTCCATATTGAAATGGGAACATATAAATGCAATTTTAAAAAGAAGAGAAGGAGTTCCCATATTGTTCACTCATGGGTTTTTGAGTTTTTACATTCCATAACATTGTTTTTACACTTTTGAGTAGAGATTGTGAGATTTTTAGCTTAGATTTCAATATTTGGGAATTGCAGATCGTTGTCAAATCAGATGGAAAACTTCGTTGGTAACGACTTCTTATTTTTTACTATGCTTGGCTAAAACCCCTATTCTTGGGGGTGTGATTATGTAGTTGAATGCACTAATTAGCTAATGGATGTTGTTAGTTATTGATTTTATTGTTGTTTTGAAGTGGGTTCAAGTAATTGTTCTTGTTTTAATTGAGCAATTGTAGTTGAAAATGCAATTCTAGCTTAGTACTCTATACTTTCTTGAGAAAGAAGTCTTAGAGTTGGAACTATTAGTTCATGATTGTATTGATTGCATCGTTAAGAATCTAGCTTGAGAAAGTGGGTTTGATTGCATTCTTACAAATTTAGTTTGAAAACGTGAATTAATTAAGGAATTGGGTTGTTCGATTGTGTTTCGCTTGTTGAGGTTCGAAAGAACTCACTTGATTCACAATAGTTGATTGAGAAATGACTATTTCACTCAAAACCTAGCCTACCTATCGAGATTCAACACGTTTGAGTAACTAGTAATCACCCATTAAATTAGCATTCAACTTATCACACTCCCAATGATCTCTCTCTATTTGTTTACTTCCCCTTTTAGTAGTCATAAATTGGTTAACCGAATCCCCCCATATTAATCTTTGAAACTTTGTGATTTACTTTAATGTTGTGAAACCACTACTGCTACAAACGATTAGAACACAATTTTACTTCTTAATCGTATTCTCTACTGAATCACTCCCTGTGGAATCGACCCCAACTCTTAGTTGAGTTTATACTTGTTAGCGACCGCCTACACTTAGAATTGGATGATGTGTAGTTGAGCGTTATCAACATCTCAGTTAATTTCATCAGCTTTGAAATGTGGAATTTAGCCTATGAGTGTTGTTGTTTTTAGTTTCAGAGCCTTTATGTGGATTTGAGCCCCTGAGTTGAAAGTTTAAGTAAATTTAGGTCAAGAGTTGACTTTAGTCAATCTTCAGAGTTTAGATGCCTAAATTGAATTTCTGACAACTCCATTGGATTCATAGTGTGATTTTAGGCCTACGTGAGGTCTCATATCAATTTTCAAAGGTTTCGAGGGCATTTTGATCTTTTTGGACAAACATTAATTAATTGTGACTTTAACGGGTGCCGGTTCAAGAAGAGTTCGAACCGTATTTTAATTGTTTCATTGAGTCCAGTATATCAAACTTAGTTGGATAGCATATTCGATTGTGTACTCGGAATTTCGAACAAAACCTGAGGGCCCTTATGGTAAAAAAAATTATGCCTTGGTGTTGTTGTGTTCTACTGCCTCATTTGTGTTTTCATAACATTGCCTGCATTCACAAAGGGTAGGGTGGCTTAGCCTCCGCGTTCGTGAAAGGCTGACTTATTTGACCATCTCATTTGCGGGGCCTGGACAACGATCATGAAGGGTCAGAGTGTTGACATTCGTGCTCTCGGAATAGTGGCTGCGTTCACGAAGGGCTATTCCATTTGGTCTCTGCGATCGAGGAAGGGTGAACGCGTTTGCGAAGACCAATTTACTTAGCAGTTTAATGAAATTCTCAAAATGTGATTTCTTCCCATTTTACCATTGTTGGACCTTGGGAGCTCTAAGGAGGCAATTTTAAAGAGGTTTTCAAGAAAAAAATATTGGATAAGTGATTTTATCTCCCTTCCTTCATTATCGCTTATGATGTCATGAATTTAACATCAAAACCTTTGTTTCAAATTCAAAGTTATGGGGGGGTTTCTCTTGAAATTGAGTTTTCGATAAATCAGAGCTTTAAGGATGATTTCAACTCATTTTTTTATTCAATTTCACTTGTGAGTTTAAAAAATATTTGGGTATTTTTATTTTTTCTATAAAAAAAATAGAATTTTCTTTAGTCCTTGGGGTTGACTTTTTGGGTCGATTCGGACCCGACTTTCAAAATCAATTTTATTAGTATCGATGTTCATGATTTCTTATGGGGATTCCTTATGTGATTAGATTTTGTGGATTTAGAGGCCCATCGTAAAGAGAATACTTAAGTGTCGAGTTAATTTTTTATTCTCTTTTAAGGCAAGTGGACCTCTTTGACCTTTTGCTAAGTGTATTGAACCGTGTATTCCTTGTTGTGAGTTTGGGAGTAATAGGGAATGGTAAAGTTCCTCGTATGTTATACTCCCTTGTTATCAAATGTTGTCTGAATGTTAGTAATGATTTTGTGGGGATAAAAAATAATTCGTTAATATGATGATGTGCCACGGGGCTTGAATGGTCATTTTGACTCTCTTTTGTGATGTGCCATCATTATGTGTGTGATAAAGTATTGTTGTGGAATTTATCATCCTATTATTATGCATATGAACATGTCCATTTGCATTAGTTCGGAGATACTATTATGTGATTTGGGTCATTGATATGTCAATATGAAATGATACCGACAAATGAGTTATGCCGATGGAAAATAGTTTCGACAAGTGATGTTTATGCAGATAGGAAATAGTTTCGGCGGATGCATGGACCTTGTGAGTTCTCCATGGATCACGTGATGTCAACATGCATCACTCTTTATGACATTCACATCACATTGCATTACACCCATTGATCATTATGTGACTATTATGAGTGAGTTGTTATGTTTTGTAGTTATTTAAACCTGAAAGGTTGTGATTATGTTAGGCAGACTATGATGTGTAGATTATTATGTATTACTTGTACTGTGTTGTTCTTTTTGAATGTGAAACTTTTAACATGAGTTGGTTCTGATTTCTATGCAAGTTGTAAAATTTGGAGGTTCAAATGGTGTCAGGGTACTTGTGTTCGGACTTCGGTATACCTTTACTTAGGGTCAATTAGGGATGTTTGCTAAGTACCGTTGTTGTTTTGGTACTCACTCCCTTGATTTCTACACTTGTGTAAGTTACGAGCATCGTCTTGATCATCCTTCCTGAATCTTTGTCCGAGGTTCATTTAAGGAGTTTATGAGGTAGCTGTGTGTCACCCCGACAAACATCACATACATGTCTTTCTATTATTTTAGTATTGTAGACATTCAGACGTATGTTTTCTTTCAATATGTTGTAATACTTAGTGTCTTGTACACACGACATCAGGTTTTGGGAACAATTGTGCTATATTACGAGTTTTGAAATGTTATTTAATGTTTAGTTCTTCATTTCTTTCTTACTTCCGTATCTAACCTTGTCGAGGGTTGTTTAGGCTAATCTATTTTTGTGGGATAATGCAGGTGTCATCACACTCGATTTTTGGATTATGACACTAACATCCTTTGTGGTTTACGATAGTACATTAATCGTAATTTCATTATTCAAAGTTTAAAGTTATGATGACACCTACCCCAACCCTTCGATAGGTAATTCAACCCTTCACCGAACACAACAACAAATACTAAAGCGAAAGAAAAAATATAATACAGTATAATTTTTAGAACCATCTTTTGTAAATATAGATATTGAATGAGGAAATTAACTAAACCTAAAGTCTAGTTTCACCAACACAAGATCTTTTAAAGAGAGCATCATTGTTCACTACTACTAAATTATCTAGAATACCAAAAAATTAAGAGATAGCATAGATGAATTCATATTATTGCTCTAGACACAAGTAGCTCACCACAACTTTGAAAGAGACACAACCTCAGACAATAAAAAAACTTTGAGGTTTGTTAGTTCTAAGATCTGCATTAAAAGGATGTAACCGAGACTAGTATGAGTATGAAACCATGTGTACTCAATAAGAATTAGCAACTATATCGTAAAAAGTATGTTACGAACCATGTCAAGTCAACACAAAAATCTGATAATTCATTAAGAAAGTATAAGAAGTTGCCCAAAATCATGTGATAAGTAAATGCAAAGCACAACCGAGATCGATAATCTAGAAGCATGTAATGCCCCACAACTTCTAAGCAAAGATCTGAATCATCCTCTAAATGTGTAAAGGTATGAATCCGATGATTTATAAGTTGTATATAGACGTCAATGTTCATTCCTAAGTATTTGAAGTATATTAGATATGAATTAGGGTCATAAGGAACCTCTAACACCAAGCCAAGTTCAAAGCATTCCTATCGGCTAAGTTTTTGCATGAGTTCATATAAGGGTCAACTTCAACCGACTATATCTCTTAAAGTTAGGTTACTGATAACCAATCAAATTAAAGTCTACAAGTCTTCTTTCCAGTGTTGTCAATTCGAGTTTGCAGTAAAATGTTATGACTGTTTGATCAGAGACGCTGCCTATTCTGTGACCAGGTCCGTTTCATACCGAGGAAGTGAACGTCACTATCCACTTGAATAAAATTTCATCTTCCAGCTCCATCGCAGGGAGCCTACGTGGATCTAGGCTCAAAATTCACACGTTTCTGTTTTTTTAGGATATTTTTATCCTTAAACTTTTGGGGAGTTACCTAAATGGCCCTAAATGTATAAGAAATCAAAAGTTGTTATTATTAAACCCTCTGATTCACTCTTAAACTTCAACTCTCAAGAACTCTCCAAGAAACAATAAGTTAGGGTTCTCTTCCAAGATTCTTCGTCAAGGTAAGTCCTTCTCCAATAATTTCAAGTTTTTCAACTCAAATTTCTTCATCTATTCATGGCTCATTAATAGAAATCCTAACCCTTGACCATAGGAATTTCAAGAAAAAAAAATCAAGAATCTCAATCAAAGAATTCTTGATAGTTTTTCATCAAGTTAAGTTTTTTCATCAAGATTTATGGAGCATTTAAAGTATGTAGAACTCCAATAAGGAATTCCTTTCAACCTCATTTTTCAAATTCCTCAGTTTTCATGAATTCAATTCTATAGCATGGGTTTATAAATACACTTTCAAATTCACCATTTTTTTAATCCAATTGCATGATTTCTTAAATTACTTATTCAATAATATGAATTTTGACGATTGTATTTCTCTTTTATGTTTAACAAGGTTTTTCATTCTCATCCTTATTAGTTCTTGACATGATTTTGTCTATGATTCTTGAAGCTTATATTTTAAAGCATGATTTTAGAATCTTTATGTTATTATGAAAGGTATTTTGAGATTCTACAAATCATGCATATTCTAGAATCTCTCTAGAAAGATCCCCATTAGCACCTCTCAAAGCAAAAATCTCATCAATGGCCTTTTCTCCCTCTAAACAGTGTATTTAAGCACTTCTAATCATATTTACTCCTTGATTTGGAGGTAAGTGTTGGGTATATAGCAAGAGTTAATGGGAAATGGAGGGAAGATGAAAAGAGAGAAACTTGAAAAGTCCTCTTATGCCTTAGTAAAAAGGCATTTCTCCCTCATCAGCGGTGGAAAGAAAAATAGAAGAGTTTAAATAGAGAAACACTTCTATTAATTGTTAAAAGGGTTGAAAAGAGGGACCCCCCTCGCGCCGTTGTTGTCGTCATCGCTTGCTCGGCTCGGCTTCGGCTTTGGCTTTGGAAAATAATCGAGAGATTATTTTTTAGAAAAAGTTTGTTTTAATTATTTAGTTAATTATTTATTTAATTAATTAAATTAAATTAAATGGCCAAAACATTTCAATTAATTAGTTAATTAACTGAAACGTTCCGACCCGACTCGGATCTGCGCGGGACCCATTTTATTTAAACTTTCCCATTTTATTTAAATTTTCCGTCGTTAGAAATGACTGTTCTGAAAGGTTGCAACTTTCAGGAACAACCATGACCGTTTGAAAGGTTGCAAACTTTCATTAATGGTCGTGTGGATTCTGAAAGATTGCAACCTTTCAGAATCAGTTCCTCTTGGCTATAAATACCAATTATTCTTTAGAATTTTTTACTTACGAATTTTTTTGGTTTCTCCTTTTTCTTCTGCACAAAATATTTTTCATGTACTTTACTAATTTTGAGTGACTCGCTGACACCAACGTTTTTGGTATCAATACACTGATGATTGAGATCATTATATCCTGGGAGGACATATTCCAAATCAAACATCGGATACTAGAGGGGAATAATTTCCTTAAGGGGACACTGTGCATTCAGTGGGCTTGATCATTTTCCGTTCTGTCTTTTACAGATTCTGGTATGTTTTACAGATTTTAATTTTTTGTGAATTAATTTATGTTCTTCTGTTCTTACTGGTTCATTAAACTTTGATAACTTCATGTTTCTGCAAAGTTTGTTGAAATCAGTAAAAAAAAATTAAACACAAATTGACAACAATATTAAGGAATTTGTTTTTTTAATCTGTGTTTCTGGTGGAGAAAAAAACCTTTGTGGTTTTATACTCCTGTTAAGTTTGCAATTTAAATTATTGCTTATTGAGTCATTTGTATCAATTTTTGTTTGTTACAGATTTTGAAATGGCAAATGATAATGTTATGGTGGCTGTTGCTGCACCAACCCGAACTGCTGTACCAACATCAGAGAAACAGGGAAAATCCTCTGGTGTGAATTTCTAAGGATGGAAGCAACGGGTATTTTTTTGGCTTACCACTCTTGGTCTGCAGAAATTTACCAATGAAGTAACTCCGGTGCCTGCTGCTGATATGCTAGACAGAGAAAAATTAATGAATATTGAAGCATGGAAACATGCAGACTTCCTATGTAAGGGCTATATTTTGAGTGCTTTAGAGGATGACTTATATAATGTCTATAGTGGAATGACAACTTCGAAAGAATTGTGGGATGCATTTGAGAAGAAATATAAGATAGAAGATGCATGCTTAAAAAAGTTTGTGGCCGCAAAGTTTTTAGACTATAAAATGTCAGATAGTAAAACTGTTGGATCACAAGTGCAAGAACTTTAACTTATTTTCCATGATCTGATTGCTGAGGATATGGTAGTAAATGAAGCTTTTCAAGTGGCTGCAATGATCGAGAAGTTACCTCCTTCGTGGAACGACTTCAAGAATTATCTAAAGCACAAACGTAAGGGAATGAAGCTTGAAGATCTTGTGATTCGACTCAAGATTGAGGAAGATAACAAGACCGCCGAAAAGAAGTCTCGTAAGAGTTCGATAATAATTGGAGTTAATATTGTTGAAGAAGCTCCTACTAAAGGCAAAAAGAGAAAGAAGTCCAACGGACAGAAGTCAGAACATGCCAAAAAGAAATTCAAGGGCAACTGTTACAACTGTGGTAAGGTTTGTCACATGTCTTCTGATTGTCGTGCTCCAAGAAAGGACAAAGACAAAGACAAAGGCAAAAGTCAAGCAAACATCGTGGAAGAGATAGAAGATGCAGATGACCTTTGTGCAATGATCTCGGAGTACAACTTAGTTGGAAATCCAAGGAGTGGTTTCTCGACTCAGGTGCCACTCGACATATTTGTTCTGTGAAAGAAGCCTTTGCAACGTACAATCCTGCTGAGTTTGATGAAGATTTGTTCATGGGGAACACAACAACAACAAAGATTGCAGGAACTGGGAAAGTTATTTTGAAGATGACATCCGGCAAGGTGTTGACTCTGAACAACATTCTGCACGCTCCTACTATTAGGAAAAATTTAGTTTCTGCTGCACTGCTCGTTAAGAACAGGGTTAAGTGTGTCCTAGTTAATGACAAGGCTGTAATAAGTAAGAATGAGTTGTTCTTAGGAAAGGGCTACCTCACTGAGGGCCTCTTCAAACTGAATGTAATGGTTGTTGATAGTATTAATAAGAATTCTGCTTCTGTTTACTTATTGGAGTCAAATAATTTATGACATGCCCGTTTGGGACATGTAAATTACAAAGCCTTGAGGAAATTGATTACTTTACAAGTATTGCCTGATTTCAAATGCGGTAAATCGAAATGCGAAATATGTGTGGAAAGTAAGTTTGTTAAACATCCTTACAAGTATGTTGACAAGAATTCAAAACCTTTAGACTTAATTCACACAGATATATGCAATATGAAGTCGACACCATCTCGCGATGGGAAAAAGTATTTTATAACTTTTATTGATGATTGCACTCGATTTTGTTATGTATATTTTCTTAATAGTAAGGATGAATCAATTGATGCATTTAAGCAATACAAAAATAAAGTGGAAAATCAATTGAATCTAAAGATAAAAATGATTCGGAGTGATAGGGGTGGAGAATACAAATCTCTTTTTGCTGAGATATGTTTGGAATATGGTATTATCCATCAAGCTACTGCACCCTATACACCACAGTCAAATGGTTTGGTTGAATGGAAGAACAGAACATTAAAGGAAATTATGAATGCCTTGATAATCAGTTCTGGTTCACCAAGAAATCTATGGGGGGAAGCCATCCTTACTACTAACAAGATACTCAATAGGGTAACCCATAGCAAAACACAATCGATTCCATATGAGTTATGGAAAAGAAGAAAACCCAACTTGAAAATTTCAAAGTGTAGGGGTGTCTAGCCAAAGTATAGGTTCCTTTACCTAAGAGGGTGAAAATTAGACCCAAAACAATGGATTGTGTATTTATTGGATATGTTGTGAACAGTAAGGCCTGTCGGTTTTTGGTTCACAAATTTGATAATCCTGAAATTCATGTGAATACGGTAATGGAGTCAGATAATGCTGAGTTCTTTGAATACATTTATCCATATAAAACTGAATGTGAGTAGACAAGTGAAAGACCTAAATGACCACGGGAAGAATCAATGGAAAATACACTACCAAATGAGGATCCTAGGTGTAGTAATTGCCAACAGAAATTCACTTCGTTCGGACCAGATTTTATGACATTTTTGCTTCAAAATGAGCCTCCAACATCTAAAGCAATTATGTCTTCATTTGAGTCAATATATTGGAAAGAAGCAGTCAATAGTGAGATCGAATCAATTTTAAGTAATCATACTTGGGAATTGGCTGATCTTCCTCCAGGAAATAAACCTTTAGGATCAAAGTGGATCTTTAAAAGGAAAATGAAAGATGATGGGACTATTGACAAATATAAGGCTAGACTTGTAGTCAAAGGATACAGACAAAATGAAGGTCTGGACTACTATGATACATACTCTCCAGTAATAAGGATAACATCAATTAGGATGTTAATAGCACTAGCGGCAGTGCATGATCTTAAAATCCACCAAATGGATGTGATAACATCCATCTTAAATCAAGAGTTGGAGGAAGAAATTTACATGGAACAATCTAAAGGGTTTGTGGTTCATGGTAAAGAAGAGAAAGTGTGCAGACTTGTGAAGTCGTTTTATGGGCTCAAGCAAGCACCCAAACAATGGCATGCTAAATTTGACCAAACAATGTTGGCAAATGGATTCAAGATTAACGAATGTGATAAGTGTGTTTACATTAAAAATGTTTTGAATCATGAAGTCATTGTTTGTCTGTATGTTGATGACATGTTAATAATGAGTAAAGATATTGACGATATAAATGATACTAAGCGCATGCTGTCCAGCAAGTTCGATATGAAGGACTTATGAGTTGCTTATTTGATATTAGGGATCAGGATTCTCAAAACTCCTCAGGGACTAGCATGATCTCAATCTCATTATAGTGAAAGAGTATTGGATAAGTTCAAGTACTTGAATTTCAATGTTGTCAAAACTCCAATTGATTTAAGCTTTACATTTCAAAAGAATGTTGGTGGAAGTGACTCTCAATTGGATTATGCCAGAGTGTTGGGAAGTTTGATGTATATTATGAATTGTACGCGACCAAATATAGCATGTGCTATTAGCAAACTGAGTCGGTTCACTAGTAATTTGAATCAAACTCACTGGATGGCAATGAAACGTGTGTTGGGGTATCTGAAACATACAGAACACTATGCTTTGCATTATAATAAATATCCTGCTGGGATTGAAGGATATAGTGATGCAAATTGGATCACCGGGTCAAATAAAGTAAAATCCATAAGTGGTTATGTGTTTACACTTGGTGGAGGATCAGTCTCTTGGAAATCGTCCAAACAAACATGTATCGCTCGCTCCACAATGGAATCTGAATTTATTGCTTTAGATAAGGCTGGTGAAGAAGCTGAATGACTCTGGAATTTTTTAGAGGATATTCAATTCTGGCCCAAACCTGTGGGACCTATTTACATACATTGTGATAGTCAAGCAACAATAGGTAGGGCAGGGAGCATCATGTACAATGGGAAGTCTCGTCATATACGACGGAGACACACCGTAAGACAACTGCTCTCTAGTGGAATTATCACAATTAACTATTATTGACGCCCAATTTTGACCCACCAAGATAGGAATTAACTTTTGAGCTTCTTAATTTTTAAACAATTTGAAATAATTGATTTTATGAAAAAGAAAAAAAAAAAAAAAAAAAA
>JAJOOO010002391.1:0-35378 GCA_029582685.1 Solanum piurae
CAGATTCTTTTGATATTGACATGGTGAATACCTTCTTGTCGATATTTTTGGCCAAAGGAAAATTGAGCATGGCTTGTAAATTATTTGAAATTTTCACCGACATGGGCGCTGACCCTGTTAGTTATACTTACAATTCTATGATGAGTTCATTTGTCAAGAAGGGATATTTCAATGAGGCATGGGGCGTTTTACAGGAAATGGGCGAGAAGGTTTGCCCTTCTGATGTAGCAACATACAATGTCATAATCCAAGGCTTGGGAAAGATGGGAAGGGCTGATCTTGCTGATGCCGTACTAGACAAACTGATGAAGCAGGGAGGTTACCTTGACATTGTAATGTATAACACCTTGATTAATTCCCTTGGGAAAGCTGGCAGAATTGAGGAAGTAAATAAGCTTTTCCAGCAGATGAAAGATAGTGGAATAAATCCAGATGTTGTCACTTACAATACACTAATCGAAGTTCATGCCAAGGCGGGTCAGCTTAAGCAATCTTATAAGTTTTTAAGGATGATGTTGGAAGCAGGGTGTGCTCCGAACCAGGTAACTGATACAACTTTGGACTTTCTGGAGAAGGAGATCGAAAAATTGAGATACCAAAAGGCATCCATGAAACGCCCAAATGTAGATAATCCTTTATGAGAAACAGCTTTACACTTCAGGGGAGGGAGTTCAGGTATGTTCTTCCATAAAATAGTGCAAGTCAGCATTTGCATATTATTCAACATTGCTTAAAGAGTTGTTCTTCTGGCTTAAAGTGGGCGATCTTTAAAGAAAAAGTAGTGGGCAATTCATATGGCTGGTATTCTGAATACAGTTCTTTTTTTCATGAATGTAAAAGCTGATAGGTTTGCAATAAATAACAAGCCAAGATCTGCATTGATTTCCTTTTAATACGTAGTCTGGAGATGAGAAGTTTGAATCACTGTTTGTCAATAATCTTGTTATTTTATGTTTATATATGGCTTTGCCTAAGCGGACATGTTTCTGATACATCACGACCACTTTTGAAGAAGTTGAGTATGTGAATGCTCGTTGGTGGCACATCCTGACCTTCTAACACTAGAGTATATATATTTCTAAGTTAAAATCAAATTATGTTGATGTTCAAATTTAGTTATCTAGGGCTGAAGTTAATTTCTACTTAATGGATAGATATTCAAGCTAAAAAAATATATATATATCTTTATGACCAACATTTACATTTCGAGAATGCAATGGGATTGGTTAGAGCTCAAAGTCTTGATTTCAGGTTTTTCCTGGTCGACTTAGTCTATATTACCTGTCATCCAGAGTTTAGATCAACTCAGGATTTGTTTATGGAGACTGGAAGCTTATAGCATACTAATGTACTCCTATAAGAACTATAACTGAAAGATTTGGAAAATAAAAATGGAAAATCAGTCTCCCTGCAGATACCCTTTATTGATAGATTCATAAAGTCTCCACGAGCAAGCTATCTTCTATCATTGTTCTCTTTTATTAACCTTGAAGGGATGCCAAATACAGTGCTAGAGCTCTCCAGAGATAGTATTCTTGTTTTGCTTGGTTAGTACTTAGTAAGATAGACTTTGCCTAACTTGTGGTTTAATGAAGAAACTGAAAATATCATTGCTATCTGAGAGACGAGCTCTGCCGGATAATTGTCCTCATTCTGTTTCCAATTTATGCCTCTTTATGTTTTGCAAGCTCTATTTCTTGACATTTTCATTTGAACAAATTCTTATGTTTTAGGAGTCCCATGAAGAAGCTGAATTCATAGAGCTTGGAGTGTCTAGCGTTCAAAGCAAAAGTTAATCCAAAAGGTTGTCATACCCGTTAAATTGGAGAAACAAAGAAGCAGGACATCATCTGACAGAACTTGATGATGGCACAGAACTGAGCTCTCACAATGGTTGTTTCTCATCTTAGTGGATTGCTTTGAAATGTTAAGTGTATGTTTGGTGCTCCTGGACAATGAGCTGCTGATGCCATGTTTGAGATTTTGGGGGGAGGAATAAATGAACATGAGAGGAGGTGACGAAGCTATAATTGAGATTGTCACAGGCGCATGCATCGGTTGGCAGCAAATACATGTGGACTGACACCTCATTCATTATTTTCACCTAATTAAGGATAAGAAGGTCAACACATCCTAGCTGTCAATGAAGTGAGATGAAAATCATAAGAGACTAGGGTATGATTCCCAGCACTGTTAAAAACGTTAAGTGACTTCTTCCCATATGTGTAAGCATTGGTGAACAGAGTTATCTGGCACATGTACTAGCAGGTGGGATGTGTGTGGAGATTATGAGGAGAGCATTGTTACTCTTATGCCGAAATAGGTATGGCTTTTCTCAGAGAGATAAGGCATTCAATGAAGACGTCATGAAATTGAAGGTCGGAGCAATGTCAAGCAGACGCTGAAGTACATAATTATGGAGGTATGTATCAGTTGATTGAACAGTGCCTGCTATGAACTTGATTGAATATCTTAATTTGTTTGTACCATCGAACCACATATGTATTTGTGTTGCTTCTTATTTCTACCATACTTGCTAGTTTTTGTAAGAGTCGGATTGTATTTATTCATTCGTTCCCATTAAGCTCTACCGCTGAGGTTGAGTAAGGTTTGTGTACACTTTGTCCTTTCCAAACCCCACATTGTGGGACTACATTGAGTACATTGTCGTTGATTCTTTCCCATTAGCTACTTTTTGTATGTCTAGTTCTTGAGTATACTATTTCCCTTGCCTTTTTTAGCTCCCCCCCACCCCCCGCGTTTGAAGTGGTGGATTTAGAGCTTAAGCTATAATTCACTAAATATTTATAAAAAACTAATTGTGGCTAATTTTGAACTCAATTACTCCATTTATAATTCCAGGATTAGCCCATACATCAAATCAAATATGAGATAAATTTAATCTCAAATTTTATCCTGGGATAGGATATTTCAACACCCCTTTTTAGTATAGCATTAGGTAGTGTTTGGTATGACGAAAGTCATTTTAAAAAAAAATCTAAGATATTGTGTGATATTTGGCATTTCGTATCTTTGTTGGAGAGTTTAATGAAACCACTACGTCAACTTCACTGATTCTAGAAGAGGATGAGATGAGTTTAACTTGTGTATTTTTCCTAATTGGCTAGTCTTTAAAAAGGAGATTGTTCAATCTAAAAACAGTAAATCCCAAAAAGTCAGTGGAAAAATATAATCAACGTGAAAATATCACTTTATTATGAAATTTATATGTAATCAAACGTAAAACTTTTCGAATATCAATATTTGTTAATTTACATCATATGCATAAATAATTAATCTAGAATTCAATAACCTTTTTTTTTTTTTGCTAGATTTTATGATATATTAACACTTCTAACTCTACTATAGAAGAACACATTACACACGGTATTGAATTTCAATACTCATTTTCCATTGGCACCGACTCTTCTCAAAACTATGCTAGAGTCGGATTAGAAACCTCCACGAACTATAGTCATTTTTTATGGTTTTTTCGCTTTTTACAGCTGCTCTTTCCACACCTCCTAATATTTGGTGCCAAATTATCGCCTCTTTCCTTATTTCTTTGATAATAGAGTTGGCTATCTTTGCGGCATCAGCCATCCTCTAACAAAAAGTTTGTCATAATTTCTACGGCAACGCCATGCAATGTTTTCGCAGAGATAAACACCTCAATGACTTGGCCAACACGTTAACAAAGTGGGGCCTACTCGTCAACTCCATCAATTTCCCAGTGGGCCCACCCTCCTTCTTCTTCTTCTTCCTGCTCTTCTCCAACGCCGTGGTATCTCCGCCGTCTGCACTCATCGGAATCACCGGTAGCGGCAGAGCACAACGACGGCGTCCCTGTCTCTGCTTAATTTCACTTAACTCCATTTCAGGATTAAACTTCACAGGTCCAAACATGAACATTTTTCTCCGAGACTTGGCTGACATAGACGTAAGTCCACTAATATTCACCCTCTCCTGTGAACTGTAAAATCGGGCCGAACTGGCCCGATTTTGATTATTCACCGGCGCAGTAATGTGCCGGTGAAACGAATTGGATCGAAATAACGGAGATAAATTGTTCTCCTGATCAACAGAATCATTTTCATGGCGGATTATCTTTCCACAGAAAATGATATCTGAAAATGTATAATTTTCAGAATATTCATTAAAAAATTCGAAAAATTCTTGTGATGGAGAGGAAATTTTTGGGCTTTCATAATTCATTTGAAGATCACATAAAGAAATTGTTTCCAAATTTTCTATTTCTTCTTCTTCTTCTTTTTGAGTTTCTTTTTTGTGATTGAATAACTTCATATTTTCTTTATATGTTGTGGACTAGTGGAGAAGTGAATGATATATATAAAATTTTGAAAATAACTGTTTGTTTATTTTTTTCTTATTTTTATTTTATTTTTATTTTATCTCTCCTTTTTCAATGGAACTTAGGTGGAACGTAACGCCTTCTAGATAAAAAGAAATAGAACTAGTCTAGAAGAAAAGAAATTAAGGAGTTGCATGCATAAATTATTACTAGTATTTTTCTTATACAGCATTGAAAAAAATGAGAAATTAGCGACGGACAAAAAAAATTACCAAGTAATTTCATTCAGCGGCGAATAATAAGAAAATTTAGTTATGTAGCTTGTTGCTATTTAACAACTTATTAGTCAGAGATTATCAAATTACATAGCTTATCACGCCATATTTTTTTAATAATGTCTAACTTCATCCTTACTTTGTTAATATAGAATTTTAACTAAAGTTACTAAATCCTATCGAGCGAACCTATGCTTACACCAAACACTAAATTTAGTTTTTCTTAGTCTGGTTAACTAAATATGAAATTATTGTATGAAAAATTAAATATTTTTGTCACATCACATGATCCTAGTGGGGTGGAAATTAGAAACTAAAATAGGATTACTTTACTAGAAGAAAAAGACCGTGACGGGAATTAATGAAAGAGGTCAAATGAGTGATGTGAAACATATGTATGATGTTAATTTAATTCTAACATCTAGAAGTGTTGAAAATAGTTATACGTGTCAATATAGTATGAGAGTGTCATAGAGATTTTGAAATCAAATCTCATTTTTATTGTATTCATGATCATAAAGAAAGTCATATGTAGGGGCGTAGCCAGAATTTCGACTAAGGGGTGTCAAAATATAAAGAAGTAAAATCACGTAGAAGTCAAGGAGTGTCCATATGTAATATATATATACATACAAATATTTTTACTCTAGCTACATAGTGTAATTTTCCGACGAAAGGGTGTCGATCGACACCCCTCAACTACATGTGGCTCCGCCACTGGTCACATGCTTAACGCATAAAAAAAGAAAATTAGATTTTCACGTAAGAAAACATGTTAAGAATAGTCATACGCTTCAACATATAGCTAGCTACTTTTTTTAAGTCAATTTAAATAACGGGCTTTAACTAATAGAGATTGTTGTACTAACTTATGGTGATTAAACTTTATCTGTAACAAGAAGATATTAATGATATTAGTCTCAGAAGAAGCAAAAGTCATTGATCTATACTTTTAACGGTATTGATAATGATCATAATCTTTAAGCTTGAAATCTGAAAATGAAATCGATTCAGATAAGAATGTCTATTTTATCCATATGGCTTAAATTAAATGAGTTGAAGTTTAAAATGAATATCAAATATCGAGCAAAAAATTAAAGTCATTAATTCATTGGTGGATGTATTTTAACTACATATATAGATAAAAATAAAAATAAAAATTCTACAAATTAGTCATAATTGCTTACTTATGTTTAATAGAACTCGATAAATTTAGCTCAAATTTTATATTTATATTAAAAAATTATTTAGATACATATAATTATTGAAACTCTAATTCAATAAGCTGCATTTGTAAAATCAAAATCAATCTATAAAACTTAAAATTCTTTCTAACTCCGTCGATGATACGAATAGAAGAATACATATAGAATATAGCATTGAACATAGTACAATAAGAAATTGAAAGATCTCAATATTAATTTTTTCAGTTGCAAGTAAATAATTTTCCTAACAATAATATACTTAATATAATCTTAACAGTACTAAAATATGAAAAGGGTATTTACTCCTATCTTAAAAAGATAAAAATATTATTTCCGATTAATTAACAAAAATATAGTATCATAATAATTTGTCGTGGCTGGAAGAGTGAAGGTTTTAACAACAAAAGTATATAGTATTATAATATAACATCACATCTGATGTCTAGAAGAAGACTCTTGCTAATTAAATAAAATAAAACAAAACCAAAGTCATTGGTGAGTAATTTATTTCAGTACCGATAAATAAAAATTCGCGACAAATAAATTTAATAATTAAATTTCAATTTCCATGGAAAATCAAAAGGAAACAAAATAGTATTTGTTCACCAAGTAAAGGGGTTTATTTTTTAAATTGTTACTCAATCAATAGTTATTATCTCAGAATATTATGTTTTTATTGATTTTAATTTTCTTCAAAAAAACAATAATTTATGAAATGGTAATTATTTAATTAAATAACTATTTGAGAAATCAAACTAATATTAAACAAAGAGACAAGTAAATGAGAGAGGCTTTTAGGATATGTGTTCAATCATATCAAATAGTAGAACAAATAGAAAGTTTTAAAAATAATTAACAAATCAAAGGTACACCAATTTGCAAAAATGGCTCTAATCCAAGTTAATCTTTTTAAGTCAAAGAACTTTAAATTTCGAAGAAAGTAAATTAAAATAAGTTTTATTAATTAATAAATTATTTACACACAATACAAATTTCGAAACGTATTTCATAACACCATTTACATGATTTTACCTTAATATGTAGGTGAATATATTTTTATATATATATACACACACTCAATATATGAACACTAATTTTAGAAAACATAAAAGATAATGAATTTATTAATTAGTTATTGTTTTATTAATAATGTTTTTAGAAACAATTCGTGTTTGGTAAGCCAATCACATTTATTAAATTTAATTCTAAAATTTGTACTTATCATAATTGTGTACTTATTCGAAGTCGAGACAAATACATCATAATCATAATTTAATTCAATAATACACATTCTGTTTCAAATTCTTCTTTACGAATGCTAAATTGAAGATTGATACGTCTAAATAAGGTTAATCTATATTGTTTTTGGTCCTTTCATTTTTTAGTTCGTAAAATATACGATCAATTATTAAATTTTGCCTCCATATATTCTTAATAAATTCAGATTCCACAAGTAGATAATCTTTATTTTTCTATGATAGAATGTATAAAACTATAAATACTTATTTCCCGTCCAAATGATCTATTTTTTTAAGAGGGTTGATTTGCAAATGCATTCGATACACAAACAACTCTATTTGTTATATTTTGCTTGAGATCTTGATCAATATAATCTTTCATATTGTTTTTTAATCACATATTTTAATGAAAACTCGTATTAGAAATTGGTTGATTTTAAGCATTCAATCACTGTGTATATAACGAGTTGTCATTTAGAATTAAACTTCTTAATTGTCGAATCTTGATCTTTGATTTAAATTTGAATTATTTAAGTTGCCCTAATTGAGTCATATTCATGCACAATCCTACGTTAAAAAATGATTATATTAACCTTTTATGCTATACGACAATTATGACGTTTCATATATTATTTCAATTGTTTTATTTAATTAATATAGACATGTACAAAGTATAAATAATTGGTAAAATATTTATGACCTTAACGACAAATGATCAATGAGAAACCTGTCAATTTGCACATATTGTCTTGCGGTAGACAAACTTGCTTGATATTTGCTTTTGAAATTCTCAACCGTATATTGTATATATGCGTCTTTTTTTAAAAAAAAAGAAGAAGAAAAACTCACACCTATTTATAATTTTTACATCATCAACAAAGAAAACCATCACATAAAAATTAATAATCAAGAAGCCTCATATGAAACAATACATATAATATAATTACAAATGATAGATATAATTGTTAAAATATATTATAACCTTAGCGATAAATGATCAACGAGAGACCTCCCAATTGACACCTATTATCTTATGGTAGAGAAACTTGATTGCTACTGGCTTTTGAGATTCATAACCATATATTGTGTATATGCGTCTCTTTTATAAAAAAAAAAAATCACATATTTTTATTATTTTTTACATCATCAACAAAATAAACCAGTACATAAAAAATAATAATCAAGAGACCTCATATAAAACAATATGTATGATATAATTACAAATGTTAAATACAACCACTTTAAATTATATATTATCATTATTCTGAAATGTTCATAGAAGAAATTTATAAAACCACATAGGAAAAATAGGAAAGTCGCACAAAAATTACATCAAATAAAAAGCACAAATATTATTTCCCCTAGAAATATCGAACTCATTACACGAAACTTATTTAATGCGTTTACCTTTTATGTATAATTTAGGAAAAAATGTCTAAACTATATCTGAACTTTGACCGAAATTGTTGTAATAATCTCAAACTTTGGGCATGACCTATTACATCCCTACACTATTTAATGGTGTATTTTAAAGATATATAAGTGTCCATCTGGACAAGTTCCTTATTTATAATGTCCACGTGGACACCTGTATATCTTTAAAATATACTACTATTAAATAGTATAGGGGTAATAGGTCCTGCCCAAAGTTTGAGTTTGTTACAACAATTTTAATCAAAGTTCGGATATATTTTAAACCTTTTTCCTTATAATTTACTGACTTATTTATTAAAATATTCATAATTTATCGTATATCCACTCAAAGTATAGCAATTTCGATTTCTTTGTCATCAACAAAAAAAGATAAAGCCTAACATAATAAAAACAATACAGTATCTCACACTATTGATAAAAATTCGATTCTCAACAATCATTCTATTGAATCTTAGTAGGCATTTGTGAGATGGAATCAACGTTTGGACATGCGATTTTATGCTGATTCCATATCATGAGATGTGATTCCATATTCTCAAAACAACATGATATGGTAATTCCATATCATGATTTGAAATAAATTAATACAAAAATTGATCCACGAGTTTATATTTTGTTAAAACAACCCCACATTTATATCTACTAACCATTTATTTCATATGTAAATAAAATTTATAATCACATCATTACTTTTTAAAATTTATTATTCTCACCGACATAAAATTTATTATTCTCACCAATATATAATCACTTTAACTCACACCAACCGATTGTTAAAGTGATGAAATATTTATGGTCTATGAGCATGAAAATATAGTTGCGGATGATATTGACCAACAAATGGCTCAAAGTAACAATGTAAGTTCATTTTCTCGGTCACATGATCTAGAAATGCAAGTTCAACGTGAGGAAATTGTCCGTACTATGTGGAAGGATTATATTAAAGACTAGTACACTACAATTTATGTTCAATTTTTTTTATCAAATTAAAGTTAGATGAAACAATTACTTAAGTGGAGAACAAATAGCTTTGTAATAATTTATTATGCGATTTTATAAATTTTTATTTATTGAATAAATAATTGGAGCTATTTTAATAGTGTTACAACTTATGAGATTTTTATGTTTATGAGAAAATATACAACACAAAAATTTCATATCGCATGTCCAAACAAAACTTCAATTTCATCTCATAATTTCATATTATGATACCATATCGCATTGCCAAACGGGCCCTTAGTAAAATCTAAATTCCTCACAATGTCCAAACGCGACCAAACCACAAAAATATAAAAGCGTACGTGGTACATTTCTCACTGATGTAACGCTGACTTTTAATTCAATCTTGACCGTCCATTTCTAATCAGACGGCTCATACAAATCATTAGATCTACACCTGCATAACAGGACAACAATTCTCAGTTCGTAAGACGCTTTGGTCCTTATTACAACTAAATTCGTTCAAAAAATTTGATGAAAAATTTCAACTTTCCCACTTCAGTTCAAAAATAATTTGCTTAATTACAGCAATTATTTGCTAATTTTCACTATTTATGGTTTGGAGTTTGTGAAATTTTGGTTTGATTTGGTGTTGGATCTCAGTTTTGGGAGCTGTAACAACTTGCAATTTCGTTGTTTGTTGAGTTAAATTCGTGATTTTTTTCAAGTAAGGGAGGAAAAAGGAGTGATTTTTAGTTGAATTTGGTGAATTTTGTTGGGAAAGTTGTGATTTTTTTGTTCGAGCTAGTGATTTTGAGTTGTGGGTTTTTGAAGATTGAAGGTGATTGTTGTGTGTTTATTGAAGTATTGTTATGCTGTTGATATAGTAAAGATGGGGTTTTTGGTTTCTTTGGTTGTAGGTTGTTCAGGTCCTGATTGAAATTTGGGGGAAAAGTTAGGGTTTTCGGATTTGGAGTTAGGGTTTTGTAATTGAGTATTTTGTGTTTGGGTAGAAGAAGAATTTGAAGTTTTACTTTGAAGAAGAGAAATGTTTTACTCACAGTTCATATTGGCCAAAAAGGGGCCTTTAGGAACTATATGGATTGCAGCACATCTGGAGAGGAAACTTCGGAAGAATCAAGTTGCTGACACTGATATTGGCGTCTCTGTAGGTTAGTTGTTCGTCGGTGATTAGTCAGCTTTCTCTTTCGTTTCGTTTTCCTGTTCAATTGTTTACTGTGACAAGGTCACTAATGATTTTGCTGTATCTTAACATACTTGCTTTCTGGATGATTTTCATGGTTAGAATATATATGTAAGTAGTAAAAGTAATTAGAAGTTATGCAATTGGAGAAAAAGAAAAGATATGACTAATTTACACAGCTTCTGCCCATCGATGAATTACGCCAAGGAAGAGAAAGCATTGAAAGGTGTTCACATGAGGCTTTTCATATTTAGTTTCCGGAACTGTATTTAATTCTAGCTCATAGTAAGCAGGTAACAATTTCTTTGTTAGTGATCAACTATACCAGAATTGTGAGGTATATTTAACTAATTGAAACAAGGTTTGTTCGACTCAGGGAAGAAAACAAAGTGGAAAGATGCTATCTAGTACATATTATCGGGATTTGTTTGCTTAAAATAATGAGGAGATAAGAATACCCGACATTTTGAAAACTAGAAATACCATAATTTGATATGGTGACCTTATCATTTGGCACATATATCCCAAAGTTCGTAATATTCATTCTTAAGATGTGTATACTGATATGATTACCTTTGCTGAATTACCTATTTTTGGCTTCATTTGATTCCGCATTATTTCGTAGTGTTCTCGTGCTTCATCTAAGAGAGATCTCTTGTCTCTTGACAAGCTTTGATAAGCTTCCACTCTAGGTGCTCACAGACTAGACTTACGAGTTTAATCTCTTGTCCCACTTTATCCTTTTGGTATTTGTCTATATTTTCTAATACCCAAGTATTTTTCCTAGTCTATTTATTTTACCAAAAAATAAGTCCAATCCACTTTCATGCTGATAAAATAATGCTGAATTGACCAATGATTTAGCTTTTATATTCAAAATTTTCCCAACTAGGTGATGTGTCTGTCTTAACTCCCCATACTTGCCTTCATACCAGAAGATGAAGCCTTAGTTGAGAAAAAAAGTAATATTTTAAGGGTTTGGTTGTGCTTGCCAGTTGAGCATTCAAGTAGGGGTGAGCATTAAAACCGGACCGAACCGAGTTAATTCTTAAAAGCTGAACCGAATTACCGAATAAACCACCCCTTGGATGTGTTAAATTGGAGACCAGGTCATAGTTTGCATATACTTGTTGGATTATAGTTATCTACAGAAGAATTGGCACTAAGAGGTGGCTGAAACATTTGTAGGTTGACAAGCTGTAGTGCTGGGGGGGGGGAGTAGGATAGCTGCAACTATTATAGCTGAAAAGGTAATGATACCTTTCTCAAAAAAGAAAAGAATCATAGATGACTAGGTATCCTATGTACTGGTCAGGGAACCTTCTCAGCACTATGATGGTTCTTCTATTACTGTCTATTTAGGGTTATAGATCGCTGCATCATATAGCTGCTTAGATTTTTTAATTTCAGCAGAGTTCTAAAGGAAGACAAATATAGCTTGATTGTAGATGACATTACCTGTTTTTTTCTTGGTAAAAAGGTTAAGGGTTTTATAAACAGAGCACAAAGATTTGCCGAAAATCACACTCAAACTCAATTCCTATACATTACTGTAGTTTTATGATAATGTCATAGTTGGTGGATTTGTGTAGTTTTATGATAATGTCATACAGGAGCCACATTGCTCCTGTATCTCTACTTTATGTAGTTTGATGATAATGTCATAGTGGTGTCTCTTTTGGTTTAGATTATGAACCATGTATGCTGCCTTCTAATCAAAATTTTATTGTTGTCTGGTTGTGCATTGAATACTTCTGGCTCTTCCTGGGTATCTTTGCATATCATCTTATGTGTCTGCCTTATTCGTTTATATACAATTTTTTCTTTTTGTTGGTCAATCAAAAAACTATGTATTCTTCCTTTTGTTTTTTGTTAACTTGCCTTTTTCTTCGTCAACAGACTCAATCCTTTTTCCTGATGTACCAATTGCATTGCGGTTATCTAGCCATCTTCTGCTTGGAGTTGTGAGGATATATTCTCGAAAGGTGGGTTACCTATTTGATGATTGCAGCGAGGCTTTGCTAAAAGTCAAGCAAGCTTTTCGCTCCACTGCTGTGGATTTGCCACCTGAAGAATCTAAGGCTCCATATCACTCAATCACCTTGCCAGAGACTTTTGAACTTGACGATTTTGAATTGCCAGACAATGACATTTTTCAGGGGTCGGTTCCAATCTATCTTTTTTTTTTCTTTACTATAATGTTAGCTTTCTGCATATCATTGATTTTACGGGAATACAACATGATATGGTTGTTGGCTGAGGGAGTTGCTCAAATCCTTGCTAAATGAGATATAGCGATGGAATAATTCCTTGTGGAGTAAATAGCAGGAATACCTGAAGTACTCCTCCTGATACAATTTGGTTGGCTTGACTCGGAGTACAAGGGTCAAACTAACTAATATTCGGTGTGAATTCAGACAGAGAATCTTCAACTTCTTTTTGGAAATAAATTTACATATTTAGAAACTACATAAAAAGTACTCTCAAGTCACATAGTCAACTATTCAAAATACAATATACCAGTTTAAAAGTTAAACAATTCAAAATATCTAGAAAGTATTTGAAAAAATTATGGTCAAAGAAAATGTCCAACTAGTAACTACAACAACATTCCTAGTCATTTCACAAGTGGGGTCTGGGGAGGGTGGTGTGTACGCAGCCTTACCCCGTTAAGGTAAAGAGACTGTTTCCGATATACCCTCGGCTCAAGTAAAGCATCTCAAAAATCAGTAGGAAGCGGAGGGAGTACTTATCTTCTCGCCCTCTACTATCAATTATTTTCTGGTGAAAAGTTGTTGCTATAGTCCACTTAGGGCTCACTATTCCTCTATTTTTCCTACTAAAGTCAATGTCAACTCTGCAGTAACTATGTGGACCATCATATTAGTTCAAGGGAGCAGATCACACTACAAGATAACTTGGAGGGCGTGGTTTACTCAACTTCGAAGTTTGGATTGGATGGTAATTATTACTTTGGATATCTAATTGCTAGATTTGTTATGACACTGCTACTCATATGTTGCATGGTGATTTTTGCTCAGAGAGATTTGGGGATGGTGACACTTCTGGTTTAGACCTTGATGAGGTAAGATCATGTTATTACTTCACCCCTTAGCTTCGTGTTTGTTTCATTTATTCTTGGAATTATTTCTTTATGAGAATATACAGAATTCCTTTTAAGATCTCAAGAGAATAGTCAGTCGTGGTCTACATAGTTTTATCTATCTTGTTACAAGAAACTTCCTAATAAAATAATCATGTTCATGGTTTCTAATGGCATGTTTCTACTTGAACTATGTTCGGTAGTTGTTAATCTATAGTCCCTTATTGATGCAGATAACCTATTTCATATGGCTAGATATTGCTGGTAAATAGATGTCTGCATGGATGTGTATTATAGTGTCCTTTGATAAAGAAATGTGTATTTTAGTGTTATGTCGTTTTTCTATTTTCTTTTTGATTTTTGGACTTCTAATTGCATACAGGAATTATTTTTGGACAAGGTTGCTGCTGCTGGAGATGCTAGTGGGAGGTTGACCTTATGTTACTCACTGCCTCTTACAATATTCCCCTATTCCCATGCAGAATGTTACCAGTCATAAGTTCTTATGAGATTCATCTTATTTAAAATGTTGTTGTGGTCTACTTCTTTTCCAGTTTTGTGGTTAAAGCTTTTTATTTTTGGTTGGTTGGTTGGTTGGTTGGTTGGTTGGGGGACTTTTAAATGCAAGAAGCTATATGGATCTAGCTGTACAAAACTAAAACTTATATATACATATTCATTTAGGTGATGGTTTTTTTAATTTCTGACTTTTCTGTTAATGTTATGCTTATGCTTTGTATGGGTGGGTTATTGAGTTATGTTGGAGATCTAATACTAAATAGGCTAGTGAATGCCAGGACTAATAAGTCAGGTTGGATTCATGGTGTGAAATGAGTCAAACAATTGCACCTTGATATTCGTTTTCTTTGAGTCTCTTGATCTTGGGATTGTGTTGGGGAAGGTCAAATATCTATAATAGGTGTTTTGATTGTCAATCCATCAGACTGCAATTCTATACTATTGCACAGTTAAATGATATGAATATCTGACACAACTTTGCTGATTCTAGTGCTGATCCTCAAGCATCTGTTGAACCAATGACACCAATCAAACAAGAAGAACACCATGAAGAGATGGCTGCAAATGCCGAGAGCATGGTAACTAGCCGATCTGTCCTTCATTCCCTACAAAATAACTGGTTATTGACTATTTATTGTTGGTTGTGCCAGACAACTCGTTTTATATACTTAAACATACTTATGCTAGAATGATTCAAGGTCTTTTCTTTCATGCAGTTTGATGGAGTTGATGGAGATGCTGATTTCATGGATCATGCTCCATGTACTCCTGGGTTGGTGGAAGAACCAAATTTGTCTAACATTCAGGACATATCAGCATGTGAGGACCATCTAGGGCTGGAAGATCGTCATTTGACGGAATATGCTGTAAAAGCAAATTCAGTGAATCTCTCTTGTGAAAATAACGTGAATAACGGAAGTGAGCTTCTTGAAAATCAGACATTAACTGCTGGCTCGAATGGTGAACAGCCTGTAAAAGGATATTCAGAGAATCTCTCTTGTGAAAATAACGCAAATAATGGGAGTGGACTTCTAGAAAATCAGGCATTAACTAATGTCTCGAATGCTGATACCGTTCACTCTGGGGATGCTGAGGAGAATGGTTACCATTTAGGTAACATGTGTGACAAACAACTGGTGCCAGATGGTCAGCTGCCTCCAAGTGCAGTTGCAGTGGATCTTGTGACATCAAGTGATCCCACTGTAGCATCTGGACAATCCTCTGCTGCTGTTCATCAGGTTAATGCAAAATCATCTGTACTAGAATGTGCGGATGAGATTGTTGCTGCATCAGATGGTCAAACAAATGAGAGGAGCTTGCAGTGTATGCTTTCTGACATGGACAAGGTTGAAGTATCTACCCCTGGTGGCTTCCCCGACGAGCCTCCACTTCCAAATGGAATTAGTTCCACAAAAGTTAACTATGATGTTTCTTCTTTAAGTAGCATCTGCCAGCCAGTTCCTGAAGATATTTCACCGAGTAATCAGAGATCACCTAAGGCAGTCTCAAATAACATTGCAATTCCAGGAAACTTGGATGCTGGTGAATCCCAAGATATAACTTGCTTTGAAACACCGAAGACTGCTGATTGTCTGGAACAAAGTATTTTTGATGGAGACACTGGTGCCCAGGCTCATGTTCTGAGTCGATGTAATGCTTCTGCTCAACTTGATGCATCGAAGTCTAGTTGTGAGCATGCTGTTAATAATGAGCCACCATCTAATTTTTCTGGTTTCCACCTGCCAGAAACTTCTAAGGAGGGCGAATTACACGCTTCAGGTATTTGTGCTAGAGTTTTAGGTTTGTTGGGGATAAATCTGTGTGCTATATTGTAATATTGTTTGTGAATGTACTCTAACACTTCCAGTTGAAATATGCCATGCAGCAGGTTATTCAGAACAAATCTCAAAAGAAAGTCTCGTCAAAGAACCTGTTCTACGTGAAGACATTCGGAAAGATACTGACAAATCAACTGATCGAGCAGATATTGTTGTTCCAGAAGATCGCCACATGGAATTTATGAGCAGTTCAGCTGCCTCTGCCTTGCCAGCTCCTGAAAAAATTCTATCAATGTCAGGAGGGCTTGTTGATTTACCTCGGAGTATTTTCCCAGAGGCTACACCGGATTACTTGGCGGGGTTCAATGAGGCTGATGCTGGTGACAAATTCATTTCAGGAAAGAAGCGCAGTTACACTGAGAGCACACTAACAGAGCAGAGTCTCAACTCAGCTGAATCTTCAAGGATGGTCCGTTCCAAAAAGTCTGGAGGATTTATTCCCGATGATGATGATTTGCTTTCTTCTATACTAGGTAAATTGGAGTTCTCCTTTCGCACTTCATAGAAGGGAAGGGTGACCCTTTTTACCTTAGTGAAAAGTTCTTTCTTCTTTAGAATATGACATAAATCCTCTTTTCTGACTTATGTGAAACATTTCCACTTTCCTAATTATTCGCCACAATTCTGCTTAGTATAATGTTATTGTATGTCTGTCAAAGTAACCTTGTAAATCTTTGAACTCAGTTAAGTATTACATAACAGGGGTGAGGGGAAATTAACATTTTTCTTGAGTTTAGACCTTATTTGTTGTAACAATCTTCATTCTTGTTTCAGTTGGTAGAAGATCTTCAGCGCTGAAGCTTAAGGCTACTCCTCGACCTTCTGAGATTACATCAAGCAAGCGTGCCCGATCTGCTGCTCGGATGAGTGCCAGTAAAAGGAAGGTTCTAATGGATGATATCATGGTCTTGCACGGAGAGTATGTTCTGTCGTATATTTTTGTTTCTGTTCATGCAAATGCGTCTTGTGCTTTTACTAGTTTAGATCACTAAGCCGGATGATTTATATTTCATTTCTTGTTGTCAAAATAATGCAGATTAAACCACATGAAAGGCATAAAAAATGTATCTCGGGCTTTTAACAATCTATTGCAGAGTATTCTCAAAAAAAACAAAAACAATCTATTGCAGAGTATAAAATTATAAATGCATCCATATCAGCAATCAGACTGAGATTCGAAACTAGCATTTTCTTGGCACTGCGTCTTTTGCCTATTTTAAATACGATGTGCACTTTAGTCTTGAATTAGCTGCTTTTGCTCTACTGAATTACTTATTGTGTGCCAGAGTTTAGGTGCTGGTCTTACTCTGATCCAATGGTCAAAGGCCTGTCTCTTTATAGGCTTTGTTTTGATGTTGCAAATTTGTGTTGGTTGCCCTGTCTTGTTGCTTTATGTTTTTTTTTTAGAAGGTAACAGTCTTGTATTATATTCCAAAAAATCAAACCTGCCACAACTTGTTACTTTATGTTTTTCCCAGTCAAATTTGAACACAACCCTTGTTATTTTGGATACTTTATTCTTTAATGCTTCAGCATTCTGACTACTGTTATCATGATTTCTAGTCCAGCCACTCTGGTTCTCATGTTATACTTGATCAAAGGTGTTGGAAAATATGATATTGTTGACAGATAAAACAACCTTAGACATCGTAATGACTGTGAACAGATCCTCTAAAAAATAAGTTGGCTCTTGGTTGGATCACAGATATCTGTTAGCTCATTTTTCTATCATTTCCGTTTGTGCAACCAAGGTAGTGGTTTAGCGGTTGATGAATCTGGAAAAAAGACCATGGGATACCAGGGTTTGAATCCCAGCAGAGGCCAAAAGCTAAGTGATCTCTTCCCATCTATGCCTACGTATTGGTGGACAGAGTTATCCAGTGCCTGTAATAGTGGGGGGGATGTAGGTGCACTGAGGAATAGTTGGAAGTAAAAGAGAGAAAGAGAGAGAACTGACTGTATTTTGTTTGTTTCCGCTTCTTGTTGACATGCAATAGCTGACCCTTCTAGTGGGCTATTCTAATATGTGCTGTCTAGTAGTGAATTGATGTGGGTCTGAATTATTGCCAAGTCAGTTAGGTTCCCTTTCCCAAATAGTTTGCTTTGTCTTGTCATTTCTGCCTTATTTCCCAGTGAAATGCTTTTTCCTGATAATCTGAAAAATCGTTTTATGTGTTTAAATAGCTTCTCTCACCTCATTCTTTAAATAACTGACAAAACATATTTGCATTTGTGATAGTATGATAAGACAACAGTTGATACATGCTGAGGACATACGTCGCGTAAGGAAGAAAGCTCCTTGCACACATGCTGAAATCTCAGCGATCGAGAAACAGTTGTTGGAAGATGAAATTTTCAGAGCAGCAGTTTTAACTGGTGGGTTCAGGATGCAAGTGTACATTTTTGCTATTTGATTGTCTTCTTGTTGAATCATGCAATTGTTTTTGTTGTGGATATTATAAAAGGTGATCACATTTTGTCTATGTTTAATCCATAATAAGTGCTTATATGAGCTAGCTATACTTCGAGTGTCTTGGATTATTTGTTTTATTGATTAGTTTAACATCTCCCTACTTGGATGTATGCCTTGGAACTATTAAGCTGATGTGTTTGGGAAATATGTTTACGTAGACTCTATGCCAAGTGCTGTCATATAGTTTGTTCTAATGACACCCTAAGAATACAAGCACATGCTTTTAAGTTTTTAAGTTCTTTTGCTAATTGTTTCATGTTAGGAGAAGGCACATTTATTGCCTGCCTCTTAACTTTGTTCTTGGTGCTGCATAACACCAATGGCCTTTGCTAGCTCCTCATATTGACTGAATTTGATACTGATTCAGGTTTGTCGGTGGAATTGGCTTCTTTACATAAGCAAACATTTGACTTGAGTACAGTCAAGGTCTCTTCTTCTACTGATGTTAGCTGTTCTCATGCTGAGATGGTGGTCGAACCCCAGATAACTGCTGAGTATGCTGAAAATTCCATCTCAAATTTGGAGGAACAACGTCATCAGCCAAGTGTTGAGAGTGCTGAAAAACCCATCTCAAATTTGGTGGAACAACGTCAACAGCTAACTGCTGAGTATGCTGAAAATCCCATCACAAATTTGGAGGAACAAGCAGTGACGGTGTTCAATGAATCACATGTTGAAAGAGAAAGTGGAAAGGAAGGAAGCGATGAACGGTTTGTAGCTAGAGATGATAGCATATTAGGAGCTGTTGAGGCTACTATTCCAACTGAGAACAAGGAAGTTGATGAGCATGACCAATGTTTAAATAGTGACGCCTCTCAATTGCGGCCAGATACTGTCACTGATGTAGCAGCGGCCAATGGCTTTCATCTTGAACCTTCAGATAATACAGCAGAAATAGGACCTCAGGTAACTTACCTTTCAGGTGCTGATGCAGCAGATACTGCCTCTGCCGACAAAGAATTATTGGCATGTCCTAAAAGTGGTGGATTAGGTGGCGATGGTGATATCATAGCAGGTCTACCTCTGGCAGATCCATTTATTGAGTCTGGAAGGGAAGCTTTTATATTACCAGAAGTATCATATGGATCTCCCAATTGTGCACCAGCGGCTCAAGCTGATAAGTCTCTGGAAAATTTGAACGATGAAAACCTTGTAGTTAGTAGTGACTGGCCAGAAAGCAACTACTTTATTTCTGAAGCTGAAACTGGAATTGAAAATATGGTAGAAGATGCAGTTCTATTGGAGGCTGCCCAAGACAGTGCTACAGTTGAAATTGCAACTAATGTAGAAGATATAGTAGCAGATGATGTCAACCAGAGCTTTGCTGATAACATTATAGGCACTGAACAACCCAACACAGATGCTTCATATGATGAAACGAATATGCATTTGCTGGATGATCCCATAGGTGCCGGAGACTATCCATGTAAACAAGAAGATTTCTCTTACAATATGATGGGCGCAGATCTCACGGATGGCAATCTGGGGGACCTAAATGTAAGTGTGCTAGCTTAGTTTCAAGTGCTGGTCTTCTGGACTTTCAGTACTCTCTCTCTCTTTCATGTATTATACATGACAATCTTATTTTTCTTTTCATGTATTATACTTTTATCAAAGTTGAAGTACCTATATCTTCTCCTGGTCTTGACAAGGTTGCTTCCTTGTTGCTTCTTGACCTCTATGTTACTCTTTGTTCAGTATGGGTGGTTCTTTGGAACTCAGAGGAAGAGGAAGAAAGAAAAGAAAAAAATTACCTCTAGATTGTTACCAATAGTGTCAGGTCTCAACGTATTAAGACCTGATTGGATAATCTTTATCTAAAAAATTCTAGCAAGTAGCAATAATATGTACGAGCACAAATCTTGACTTCATGTAGATGAACATGTACACTAGAGGTTACCTTCTGTCTTGCACTGTTCTTCCCCCCCAAACTACTAAATTCTTTATCAGCTGATTACTTTTGTAAAAATGGGATTGAAATGACGGTCCTTTTCTTTGCTTTGATGAGAGATTTACTTTGATATGTGCTCTGCTGATTTGTGCTTTCCTCATTTTTTTTTGGCAGGATCTAGATTATTCAGCCGCTGGAAATGATACAGGTTTATTTTCCCTCATCTGCAACCAAAACTTGAAAACTTCCAATTGTCTCAAAAGAAAGAAAAAACAAATAATTTCAAAGTTGAATGGGATGAGAATATTTTCAAATTTGCAGTAACATTAGGCATGTTTGATTAAGATGGATTATCTGTCCTTGCTTGTTTCAGAACCTTGCATCTGAGTTTTCCGATGGTAATTAAATTTGATAATTGCTTGCAAAATCTGCATTCAATTTGATGTTATTTGTTGTAAAATGGTTTCGCAAGGTCTCTCCTCAAAATAATCATGGATAAATGTTGTGAATTGTGACCTTTCTCTTTGTACCTGTCTGATTTGATGTGTGAAGAAATCAGACACACAAGTAGAAGAGTTTGAGAAAATGTGTGAAGACTAGTGTCTTTCCGGAATTACAGTGTATTGTATTTGTGGGATATGAGAGATTTAACTCCATATTTCATCTAAGATTACTATTACCTCTATTAAAAAATGGTCAAACCATTTCAGCTATGTGGCAACATTGGTAATGTAGTTTCTTTGGAAGTTTTTGTAAGATTTCTCTAAGGTCTTGTAGCTTTGGTGTAACATTATTTTGGTATCTAGGGTTTCTGAACTTCGATGACGACGATGATGAAGAAGCTGAAGCAGCTGATGATTATGTACCTGCTGCTGATGTCACCCGTATCACTGAGAACATTGGATGGTCCTCTCGTACTAGGTGTGCTACTTGTCCTTCATTTCCTATTATTCTACTATTATATGTATAGGGCTGCGCAAGCTGAGTGTCATTTTTAGACAAGTTTGCCCTCCTTGCCTGTCTGCTTTTTTCATGTGGTTCAGTGTTTTTATAGGGTGGTTCATACATTGGTTTCTGTCATTTAATCTAACGAGGGTAAAAGTACAAAATTGTCAGAGTAACAGACTAAGCTCAAATTTCACAATAGAAATATGTTTCGGGAAGGACCTCTTTAGATTCCTGCTTCTCGCTATATACTTTGACCAAATTCTTTGATTGTTCTTATGTTTAAATGGTGCATCTCGTCTTTTCTTTTTCCTGACAACTATAGACATTTACTTCCTTGCCTTCCTTCTCTGATTCAGCTACCCCTCTTCTTTAGTGCCTGCAGAGAGGTTCAGATAATCTTTTCTGCTGACCAACAGCTTTTGCATATTAAGATAGTCCATTGTTAAAGTGTGGTCTCATGAACAGTGGTTGAAATTGAACCAGCATAATGAAAAATATAGCAAAAGGGCAGGCCCAGAGTCGGATTCAGCCAACTAAACAGAATGACAAGCTTCATTACCATTTGGGAAATCCCATCAGTTCAAAAACCAAGTCCTAATCTTTGGATTGACAAGTAGCAGAAGGAAAAACTCTGACTTAGGCTGAATATAGGAACTGAAGCAGTAGTTTTCTATCTGGTTAACCATATGTTCTTTAACCCGTGGAAATGGTGCCTAAAAATCAAATTAAGAGCTAGGAGGGGTCTCCTCTAGTCGAGCTAATTTTCTTTTCTTCCTCCCCAGGAGCTACCACCTTGCTCCTTTGGTGACTCGAACCCACAACCTCAAGGTTGGAGGTGGACTGGTGGAGGGTGCTTACCACTTGAGCAACCATCTCGTCTAGTCGAGCTAATTCATTTCTCAATTCTTACTTTCGAGGTATAATGTCCTTCAGATAGTCCAAAGTGGCCTATCGTTCTTTTTAGTTACACCCACCCTTCGTCTACAACAAACAACGCTGTCATGTTGAAAAGGGACTTCTACAGTCAATTTTTATCGTAGAGGCCGAAGCATTGCTAGAACTCATAGAGGCTCTCTAGGATTAGAAGAGGGCCATACTTTTTGGCTATGTTGCTCGGACTCTTCAAAAATATCAAGCGGGTGCATGTCGGATTCTCCAAAATTAGTGTCCTTTTGGAGAATCCAACACGGGTTCAGCATCAAAAGTGTAGAGTCCGTGCAACTTAGCTTTTTGGTGTTTTGCTCACTATGCTGTAATTCCATTGCAAACTTTGTGCTGTTTATAAATACAATTATTACATTTTAACTTTTGGAGTTTATTTTTATTATAATACATAAGTTGAAGAAGATTAAGACGTGATACAGGTTAATAAAAATGTAAAAGAAACTTCGTTGGTGTAAAATGCATCCCTTGATGCTTTAGACTGGAAAGAGTGGTTAACTGCAGGATAGATAAGCGAAGAAAATCGTTCCGTTTTGAAAATTGAAAGGATCATACCTACTGAATACAGCAACTTACTGCTGCACTTTAACATAAATCGAAGAATCTTCTCCAAGAAAGTAGTTTGTGGTTGGAGTAAGGTAAGGCTGTCTAAAGAAACTTATCTCCCTCCTACCTAGAGAATGGATGGTATAAGAGGGTTGGTAGATGAGTTCCATAGTGTAAGCCCAGGATTTTAATTTTTTTAAAACTTCGAATGATAAAATGGAATACATACTTGCTTGAAGTTTACAACGGGATATTAGTCCGAAGGCTTTGGTCTCCTTTCGTTTTGCCTATAGACAGGCTCTGCTATTTATTCTACTGTTGTCTGATCTTGATGATGTTATTGTTTATGAACAAAAAGTTCAGCCAGAGTTCCATATTGATGTTTGTATACACAGGGCTGTTTCCAAGTACCTCCAAACCTTGTTTATTAAAGAATCTGAGCGTGGGAGAACGTCTCTCTCCATGGACAGTTTATTAGTTGGTAAAACACGAAAGGAGGCATCGAGGATGTTTTTTGAAACTTTGGTATGTGTAACGCCTGCTTTCATTATTTTTTTTTGACATTCTTGTTGCTACCTGTTTCCCTTGTTTAGTGCAAATGCAATTTAAATCAGCTGCTGTGTGTGTGTGTGTTTATTGCAGGTTCTTAAAACCAGAGATTACCTTCATGTAGAGCAAGTGATACCCTTTGACGATGTCACAATAAAGCCTGGAATGAAGCTTATGAAATCGGACTTTTGAATCTGATATGTTTGGTAGGGAAGGATATAACATGAAAAAGTTGGTAAACAGATATATGTATTTCTAGTAGTTAGTCAATTGGGTCAGTTTGTGGTCTACTCTTGCTATAGTTCATTCTTTACAGTCATGTTTTGATGGTCATGTAGTTAGGTTTTTACTTGGCTGGCAGAGTAGATCATTTGACACAGGTGTGTGTTGCACTCTGTTGTACAATGTAGATCTTATTTATATGTAAATATCCTGTATAATATGTGGCCATGCTTCTGTTCTAATTTTCAATTCTTTATTTTCGTAATAAAGAAAATTATATGCTTTTATTATTTATTTATTTAGGTTTCCGATACCGTAGAGAGTTCGATTATTCGGCAAGTTATCATCATAACTTGTGCCCTGAAACTCGATGAACGGACCTGGAGAGGAGATCCAGAATTGTCCCATTAAGAACATCATTCTTAGGGCAAACATACAACTAGCCCTTTTTAACTGAATCAAATTTTAAACATTTGGGTCTCAACGTTTTATTGTGGTTTTGAACTATCAGAGAACGACATATCAGTGTAATTCTAAGAGTGAGGTGTAGGGAGGGTGATGTGATCAGAGTTTTATCCCTTGTAGTACCAAGTTGATGATCAAATAGACATTGATTATACATTTAGGGCTCGTTTGGTATGAGGGATTAAAAATAATAGTGATGGGATAAAAAAAAATTATGTTTTTTTGTTGCCATGTTTGGGATAACTTATCCCACCATTTATATCATAGTGATGGGATAAGTTATCCCATATACATGGTGGGATAACTTGTTTAGATCTAATGATTTGTACATAGATGTTGTTTACAATAGTTAAGGCCGAGTTTGGAATAAAGAAACCCTCTATTAAAGTGTTGCATCAACTCCCAAACATTTTCTAGTGTAGTTCTCCTAGAATTTATAAAACTAGACAGTTGAAAAATGGCAACAACTACACCTCAATCCCGACAAGTAGAGATTGGCTATATGAATATATGTTAGCCATTTCACTACATTAAGCTCATCTCGAAGATAGTTGAGTATTTAACATAATATGATCAGGGAAAGCGAAAGGCGCCTAGGCTTGATTTTCTCCTCAACTTTACAACAACATTTGCTATTACAACCATGGTTTCTCATCTCAGAAGCTAGATACAAGCATCCTGTAGTTTCTGTATGCAGCAATCTAATCCCTGGTTCAATCTGTTGTACGTCCCTTTTTGCTTAGTCCATGAAAGAATCTATGTTTTCTCCTCTTTGAATGCCTCTTAAAGGCCCTCGAGATGACATAGGGAATGAATTGCACCTGCCAAACTTCTCAAGTTAGACGAGAAAAAGTCAAGAATCATACGAGACCTTACAGTAGCCCAACGTAAAATGGAGTTCCAACTTTCAACTACTTAAGAAAGCCTATATTCAAAAAGTTAAACATAATGCTCTTTTGGAGGAAGAGCCACATCTCCAGTCTAACCATTTGATATGATCTTGTACTACTTTTGAAGACAGAAAAGGAAGACCCTTAAAACATAGAATATATCAGGAATTACGAAACTCAAATATAAAGTCAGTACAATATAGAACAAAAGCCCAACTGCCACAATCAAGCTACAGCACAAGAAATCACAATGATCTGCAGGACAAGCAATAAAACCCTTGAAATTCAACATCTCCCTAAGATAACGAGTAATCTAGTTCCTCTGTTAGGTTTTATACTAAACTGTAATTTTCAATAAAGAGGAGTTCTTTCTTCAACTTGATCATTTAAGAATATTAAGCTGAGTGTTGTGATCAGACTACTAAAATATGTATTCCTTTTGATCACTGAGAAATCCCCGAGGGCCAGTGTCACATCATACAAAACCAGTAGATAATGGACATGTCAATCTATCCTTCTCCACTCAAATACAAGGCATTGATCTGAAGCAGAGTTCAAGGCTGTAATATGTGCCTACCCCATACATCGCAACCTGCGCTCTTACCACTAGACCAAATCCCTGGCGGCAACAGACTACTAATATTTGGAAATTTAAAAAATGGATCTCCTGATGACTTGATTTACGCCGAGCTCCTAAGGATATTCATGGAAGTGGTAACTTAGAGCACTGCAGCCTAACACTCCAGTGGACAGGGAATATATTACTTCTGGAGATCAATATTGGTACTTTTCTTCAATCTTCTCGAGAACAAACATTGGCATTTGGTAATGCAATAGCGATATGAATGTGAGCATCAAAGTAAAGTACCTGAGCATTGTTCCTAATGCCGTAGTCCTGAAGTTTAGCAGTATCATCTAGTAACTTCTCATTGTGGAATAAAAGGCAAAAATTTAACCAGACATGCCTCCTGCATATCAACAGAAATACACATTCAAGCTAACAAAAGCGGGAAGAGAATAAATGATAGCAGTTTACAAGCTCAATATGAGTATCATCAAGCTATAGTTCAAGTGATCCATGCCAACCATTAGACTCGAGGTAATTATTGTTAAAACTATAGTTAACATATACAGACTAAAAGTTCAATCAAAGTTTTGTCTAGCATACACTTGAATGTCAAGTGAGCTAAAGAGACGCAATGACATCTTTCGTGTGCCAACAAATTCATTTTTTGAGCAGGGAAATGAAAGTACTAGCACTTATACGAGCCAGGGTTTCAAAAAAGATCTGTCATCAAATAATCTCCAATAAAGTAGACAGCACCATCTAATCAATCAATTGTAGTTTTTCAAAAGTGTTGTGTCTTATGTTTACAATGTCTCCAGATGCACGCATATTGGCTGGCAGCATTAAGCTTGGTGAAAATGCTGGTCACCTGCTCTTTCCAGGTTATCCCCTATGGAAAGGTACAGCAGGTCCAGCACCATATCATCATTCTGATTTCTGAGGCTACCTTCAATCTAATTCCTCCTGACAAATTGCTGATTTAGCAAACTTCGACCTCTCCCTTAATCTATTGCTGTTTCAACTTTTACACTATTCTTTTTGCTTCTGACGACTGAACATATTTACCCTCTTACAGTAAGTGCCAACAATTATATTTTGGCTTTCGAGTTTCAACATTTCACTTTTCGGTTACTAAGAGTTAAAATTCTCACGTATCCAAAAGAAGGCTATGATGAAAGGAAAACATGAGCTACTCTAAGAGCACAAAGTCACAATAGTCCTGTAGCATTCAAGCAACATACCAAGAGATGTGCCGATGGCCCATCTTAGATTGCTCGGTGTCATCAATCCTTTTCCGAACAGCTTGTTTCAAGTCTTTAACTGTTGCGGAATTCATCACTGTCACATCTTCATCGAAAGGAAGAAAATTAATGGATGTAATTGTTTATTCTTGTTCATTAAAACCAGGAACAAAATTTGCAACTAAGAACACTGAGACGTAAGTACCAAAGGAGCTGCCATCCAATTTGAGGACAGAGATACGCATGGCACTCCCAAGTTCCAAGCTGATAAGGGTGTCCACATCCGTCAGAGTTGGGTTTTTTGGTATATCAGCAAGCACAGGATCGTTGAGGAGAGTAACCAGTGTTGAATGGAGTCTTGTCTTCTTTATGTCACTACTATATTCCAGTGAAATGTTGGTTTCCTCCTTTCTTCCCTCTGCTGGTAAAGATATGTTTAAATCAGCCAATATCCTACAAGAATCAATAGGCATACACCAGCATGGACAAAAACTAGAGAATGCAAGTCAATCCAGAAACTTCTATAAGTTACTATGGGGGCTAAGAAGAGAGCAGAAAAAGTCCATACACCTCTACTCTACCTAGTACTCCTTCTGTACTTCACCCTAGTAATTCTCACCTAATATCTTCCAAGCATCAAACAGAATATAACCCAGGTAGCTTTGTCATATGGCTTGTATTATGCCCATGACAAGTACAGAGAAACCATTTGGTTCTGTGCACGCACACATATGTTTGTGTGGGAGAGAGGGGAGTTAAATCATATTTATATATATTGAATAGAGAAAAAGAGATTTCTCATGCGAATTCATTTCATGATGGACTAGGGAAGTGTACTAATCCATCTCGGGAACCTCCTGAAACAAAAAAAAATAGAAAGAAATATTGACATTAGTTCAAGCTTTGGTTAAGGGCGTTAAGCAAGCTATTGGAGTGTCGAATAAGTATGTGCAGCCAAATATAGAACGCTCACTATAACTGGCTTCTTATAAACATATTTTCTTCATCCAAATTGATCTCCTTTCTTATAGTTGAAACTTGTTAAGAACATAAAAGAAAGTAAAATATGATGATCTATAAAAAGTGATGGGCAAAGCCATAACGAAAGACCGTAGTCTCATGATATCTTAGCAAAATATCTCTGATCATTAGAACAAACATGAACCTATGGGGAAATATCCAAAAAAAAAAAACTATTTTCAAAATGGATCTACCTGGTCTTATGGACAGTATTTGAGAAATTAAGCATTTCAGAAATTTTCTAAGAAATGAATAGTAATTTCTAATTCTCTGTCAGTGATAGGTTCTTGGACTTTGCATGATTTTGCAACTCGGTTTCCTCTTCCTAGCCCTCCCAAAAGAAACAAATAAATAAATAAATATATAGATATGTGTGTGTGTGTCTGTGTGCATAAATATATAAAATGTGTATATAGACACAACTTTTTTTATTAAAGAAAGAGAACTGCACAAGAATAGGAAACCATGAGGAAAGTGAAGAATACTTTGGGATATGAAGCTAAAAGGAAATGCAGTAACTACCTGTGAGTTGTTTAGATTCTGTAGTAAGATCTCCGGACATCTCTAACAATGCCATTTGCTGCATAACAGTGATTTAAGCAACTTAGTATATGAAGTTTAGGGACAATATAGGAGCACATAATCCACTTCGCAGAAAGCTAAATCTAAAAATTTAAACAGCTGAAATGGCAAAAAGAAATCAAACTGTGCGGCAACTTTCTAGACCCAACAGAAGGGTAAGACTTTATTAAAAATAGCATCATAACAATGGCAAAATCATTATACCTCCTCTTTAGCTTCCAAGTCCTTTTCATCTGCCTTCGTTTTAGCCATGCTAACATCTCTGTCCTTCCTGCTTAGGCAAGTAATGAGTGACTCAAAAAATTGGTAAAGGTGCTCATATATGCTGATAAAAAAGGGATACTTATTGCACATTCAAAAGGTAGATGTAGCCATTCTCACACACACTGAATAAGTTTGAAAACAATTGATAATGCCACTCAAGCATCCAGAAAACAGTAAGCAGTCTCCAAGAGATGTCATCACTTATAGTTATGGGCATTGCATAGAAAGATAAAACCTGCCTATTTTGCATGACTACACGTCTACTCTGTTGCACTTTCCTTTCTTTTCTTATTTGAAGGAAAATGTGCTCCTTTGTTCATCATAACATTATGATACAGTAGAGGATCAGCAATAATGGAAGAATCTATGCATTAGAAATAGTCACAACAGATACTCGACAAATATGCTTCCTTGAGATAACAACTGCAATGGAGTTGTTACAATTTCCTGGTGGTTGTTCAATGAAAGGCAAATATCTGAAAGAAGATGTAAAAGCTACCTATCATAAGATTTGACAGTCAATGAAATTAAGGTACTGCTTTCAGCTAATTGGAACTATCCCTCTACTGAAGAGACAAAAAACCTTGATAACTTCATGCCATATTGTAAGGACCCGTTTGGCCATAGATTTCCCAAGTAAAATTTGGGGGAAAATTTGGCAAATAGTGTTTGTCCATACAATTTGCTATTATTTGGCAAATATTTTTGGCAAATAACCCGAATTCCCAAATACTAGAAAAAACTAGTATTTGGGCCAAATCTCATTAGTTGGAAACTTTTAAAAATTCAAATTCTACACCAAACTTTCATCTTTTACAAGAACACCCTCTATAGTAGTTGTTTGCGTTGTTTTACATAATTTTTTACGTGAACATCAAAGTAGTGATGGAATATTCAGTGAATATGAAGGTTGTTGATGAAAATGATGAACAATCGGCTTAGGATAACAAAGTCATGTGCTATGTAATACAAAACTATGGTTAGTTTTGATAGTTTTTAAAACTAATGGGTATAAATCATATTTCTTAAAAAAGTGAAATATGTTTCCCAAATACTATGGTCAATGGTGAAATTTCACCCAAATTTTCACCCAAATAATATTTGCCAAAAATATTTGGAAATCTATGGCCAAATGCTAGCCAAGTATGATCATGCTTCATTTATTCTTGCCGAAGAGTTTTCCTGATTCTCAGCCTGACTAGGTATGAAAAAGGAAAGGAATTTTATGGACGTACTGACAAGAAGAGTTTAAGAACCAAAGCTCCATCAGAGGCTTACCGGTTTTCAGAACCAGTTGGGTCGAACACCTGATAAAAAGATGGAATAGTAATTAGGTTATTTTTTCCAGCGTGAAAGAGGAAAAATATGCAAAATGCATTTGGAAGTACAAAATTTTCCAGCTAAAATTGAAAGAACAATATGCTAGGATTCTGACATCCGTTTCATTTTTATGACCGTCAAGAACAAGCAAAGGAAGCGAACAACTGTTGGTTACAAGGTTCAAGAAAAGATGGACATTCACCTATTTAAAAAAAGAAAAGATGGATATTCAATCACTTACTAAGGTATTATAACTTTCTATCTTATTTCACCGTTGTAAATCGCTGTCTACTATTCCTTCCCCCATTGTTCTCATCTGACTCCTCTTTTAGATTTTTAGAGATATCAAGTTTTTACTTTCTTCTAGCACTCTCATCGACACATTAGTCAAGTTTCTTATATTCTCTTGTTTGCAAGGTAGCAATTTCAAGGCAAGGCAAGCTCCAACATCCGTCTTTTTCTTCCTAATGCTTGTTATCTATTTGCAGATGTCATCCCCAAAGACCATCTTCTTTTTGGGTGTGTCTGAGGCCAAGTTCAATAAGGTTGTCTCAAGTAATATAAATGAGATTCATACTGTTATCTTCTTTCAATGCTTTACTTAATTTTCTTAATATCCAGCTTCTTACAATTTTCATCTTCTACTTAATTATTCAAATCCCAAGATCTTCAATTCTCAAACTCCACGATAAGGCTGCCTATGCAAACTTTAGTCTAATCAATCTATTTACAATTCTCTAATAGTGTCCAATAGCATAATAGGAAACAGCAAGTTCAAAAAAACAAATAATAATACTCCAATGTAAAAGGGTATTATTCGTAATGAAGCACCTCATCTTGTCTTTCTGTGTCAACACTAAAATTTGAACTGGGTCTGTGATGAGCCATTTTTTGATGATCTGAAGCCGAATAGGAGTAATCATGTCTCAGCCTAGGAGACCTACGCTCAATTACATCTCTTCCTGACCTTCGCTCTCTTCTTTCAGATGACAATTCTCTATCCAAATTCCTGTCCCTATGCCGATGCTTGTGCCTCTGTTGTGAGGGAGACCTGTCCCTACTGCTGGAAGAATTCGTCTCATGATGCCCCATCAGAATCACACACTTCTACAACCAATGTATTTATCTGCCGCAAATCAAATACACCAGAAAAAGGAAAAAAAGCCAATTATTAAAAACAAGTACTAAAATTTATCAGAGCATCAAAAGTTGAAACTTGCATATAAACAATCTGCTTAAAGATTTCAGCTTGAGAGGCTTTTCGTTATGCCACAATATTGTAGGAATCAACACTAATCTCAATCACCTATTTCAGTAATCAGGGGAAGATCTAGGGTATAACTTACACGTTCAGCCCGAATCCACTAGCTTTGGTCCAAACTCTTATCTTTTTCTTAAGAAATCTATTGAATATGTACAAACTATTAATATAGAACTCACTAACTTAAAAGAACTAGAATCCCGAACCCTCCAGCGGAGACAAAAAACACTAGGTAATTCTTCTTATCTGTCCTAATCTTGGTGGTCAAAGTTACCTGGTACCTGTTACTAGCACCTATCCGTGGAATTAGTCAATCTGCGTGAAAACTGACCCAAACACCACATTCATAAAAAAAACTAGAATCCTGAACCCCATAACCTTCAAACCCTAGCTCAAACTTTACATCAATTTGCTAATGAAAAACAATATAAGAACAATAATTATACTAAAAACTTCTGCAATTGAAAATCATGGGTTCCTATACACCGCAGGACAAAATGGGAGAAGTGAAAGCAGCAACAGCAAACAGTTACAAATCAGTGATTGCCCACATCAAATAACCCATAAAAGGCATCAAAACAAACCCAATTATTAACCAAATCGCAAATTTTATCAGATTATCAAAGTTAAAACCTGCATAAACACCATTTGCTTAAAAAAAATTCATCTAATTTGGAGTTTTTAGTATATATATACTTACTGGGTTGATGAAAATTTTCTGGAACTGAAAATCATGCGCTTCGAATAGGAGCAGAAACAGCTCTTCAAAGTGAAAAATATTTTACACAAAAATGGTCTCTTAAGTATGAGAGATAATTAATTTATGGAATTAGTTCACTCTATGTTTGGTTAAGGTAAAATTACAAAAGGACAAATATATTTCGAACTATTTGTAAATGGTATGCAGATATCTTCCGTTATTTTTGAGATATTCGTACCTCTGTTGTTAAAAAACTAGAGCATATATGATCTTCACTCTAACGGACATACACGTTGCATAATCTTATCCACCGATCCGATATTTATTAAATATCGGATCAACGGATAAGATTGTAGCACGTGTCCGTATTTAGTCTTCTTATAGAGTGAAGGGTATATATGCTCTAGTTTTTGGACGGTAGAGGCACCAATATCTCAAAAGTATGGCGAAGGATATATGCATATCATTTACGATACTTCGGGGGTATATTTATCATTTTTCCCACAAAACAATTTATTTCAAGATTAACTATTTGAATATTGTAATATTATTTTTATGTCATATTGAGGTGGAATGACCATCTTTAATGTCTATGGTAGTTTTCTATGTTGCACAATTTAAATTTTGATGAGACTTACGATGGTACATTTTTAACTTAGCAACAAGATTTATCATAGATCAATATATTTGAGCTAAATATTAATTCAAATTTTAATGAGTTGAATTAATAAATAAACGAGTCAATAATTAAAACTTAATCGGGTTACGATTTCATAGGCTATTTTGTCATCTCTAATTGTGAACAACACAATCTTGCCAATCCACATCGATATATACTAACTACACATGATAATTCTAACAATTTAATTTATTCGAAAGCATCAACAAATCGAGCTATTGATATAAATTATTTAACTAGACGGTGAAATAGAAGTACATTCTTCCCAAAGTTTGTCACTATTTATCCAAATTTCAGTTTTATTCACTCCCTTCATCTCAGGACTTAGAAGAGTAGATTCCATAATTGCATTATGACATTTTATTCCCAGTGCGACAAGTTGAGCGCAACACTCTTCCATGTCACTATATTTTTCACTATCCAAAATCCTGTTAAATATGATTATCCCACAATCATCTGAAATGTTTTGCAAACATTCCTCCACTTGTCCAGGATATGACTTAGGTGTCGATGCTTCTTGATGATTATAATATTCATTAGGAAATGTATAATACAAAGAAGAATCATATAAATCTAAATCATCTAAATTTTCACCATAGTTGCGATTATAATATTCTTCTTCTCGAATGGCTAATGTTATTGGTGTAAACAAGGAAATTACCATTGCAATTGCAACAATTTCTATAATTCTCATCAATTGAATTGCCATTTTTTGTTATTGAAAAATATAAGAATGGAGAAGAAATATAATGGTTAATTTATAAGTATATTTTGTTTATAATAAAAAGGTAAAATGGATTAATGAAGCAACATATAGTAACGTTTTAAAATTGGAGATGACAAATAAATATGTAATTAATTTTCCTTCGCTCTTTAAATAAATTCAGATCATCTTTTAGAAACAATAAAGACTATTTATGTTCATTTATATTAATCTGTTACAACAAAAATATGATGGTCTGGAATTGCATTAATTGAAATCTGCAATAAATAAAACTAAACAAAGTTTATAATAATAATTAAAAAACAATGTTTGAATTTGATCAGAATTAATGCGGGCCGGGCGTGGCAGTAGTATTTTTTTGTTTCAAAACTGATTTTTGTTCTTAAGAAAATTATATTGTCCATGTGCATGACTTAAATATATTTTAGTTTAATATTCACACACTTTAATTACCAAAAATATATTAGAAATTTGGATTAAACAACTTAAGTATTTATATTAATAAAAATAAAGTTTTTATAATAGCATCCAATATAATGTATAATAAACAAATGGTTCACATCTTATTGAGTAGAATTATTTTATACTTTTATAAATAATAATAATAATAATATTACTATTTAAACTTACATGTTTACTATCTTTTAATTTTGTGTATGCATTTATATTTAACATATTTTATTAAAGGGAAAAATGACGAATATACTCCTGAACTATCGTAATTGGTACGTAGATTACCTTTGTCATACTTTTGGGACACTGGTGCCCCTGCCATCCAAAAACTAGAGCATATATACCCTTTATACTAACGAACATACACGTGTCATAATCTTATCCACCGACACGACATTTATTAAATGTCGGATCGACGGATAAGATTGTGCCATGTGTCCCTATTTAGTTTTCCATTAGAGTTAAGGACATATATGCTCTAGTTTTTGGACAGCAGGGGCACCAATGTCCAAAAAGCATGACGAAGGATATTTGCATACCATTTACGATAGTTCGGGATATATTTGTCCTTTTACCCTTTATTAAAATATTAACTTCTTTCTAGACATTTTTATTGGATAAGTTTTCGATTGATGCATCAAAAAGGAAATGGATAGATTTAATTTAATTTTGGCCAAAGTTATTGTGGAGTTGGAACTCCAAGTTATACTTTTCATCTGCTAGGAGCACTTTCACTTCTATTTCTTTGTTTTACTTAAAATACTTACAAGATCATTTTTGTCTTGTTTGTTGTTATGATGTCCTAGCTACCTAAAACAAACGAAGAACCATTACTTGTTATTTATTATTGTTTTCAATAATTTATTATAGTATATTGTTAATTGTGTTTCGATAAATCGTATTATTTTATTATTGTTTTTGCTCTCTTCTAGTAATTATTGTTATTTTTTCTCTCTCTTCTGTTTTATTGTTGTGTGATAAGATACTCAGACCCCGGATTTCAATGAGTTTGTTGTTGTATTTCAATTGTGGTTAGTTTAATGTACAATGGCTAACTATAAATAGGAAATTTTTTACATGTAGTATGAATGGTGATTTTATTTCATTGAAAAATTTACAGTTTGATGTACATGTGCATTAGCCTGGCAAAGAAGTAACCTGTGAAAAGGCTTGTTTTTCAGTCACAATCCATACAAGTTCATAGACATTGACAGAGAAAAACATTACACATAATTACATCAATCAGAAACTAATTGGAAGGGGAAGATCCTCATCGCGTCATCGTCAATCAGACGTAGAGTTAACCCTTGAATACTACTGTTACTCGATTGCAGGAATTCGCAATGAATTCGAGGATCGAAGCACTGTTTCAGGATTTCTCGAGAAAACAGTAGTAGTGAAGAAGAAGAAGAAGAAGAAGAAGAAGAAGAATAGAAAGAGAGAGATTAGAAAGAGAAAGAGAATTGTGTATATTTCATATATCTTGTACAATGAGTTGATTACAAGTTATATAGTGATTGAATTGAACTAAATTGAACTTTTAAGCTAAAAACAGAATCTGTTACAAACTAAC
>JAJOOO010002396.1:0-28388 GCA_029582685.1 Solanum piurae
TTGAAGAAAAAGGATTTATACTTTCTTCTCCTTTTTGGACTAGGAAGACATCTCTATAAGTAGGGATTCTTCCAACCTAGAAAAGACAATTCAGTATTATATACGATACTTGCCCACCCAAGTATTGAGAGAGTTCAATTGTTATTTGGGATCACTGTAGAAGACTGCAGAGCTGGAGTTGGATTTGCTTCAAGATATCTGCACACGCTTCAAGAGGTAATCCTGAGTTAATTTTCAGCATACTTTGTATGTGATACGTATTTGTGATTGTTGTCTATACTCATGCAAGATGTATGATTCTGGAATGCTTCCGCTGTGTATGCTATTTTCTAACACTTGCAACTCGAAAAAGTTCCTACCGTGGTCATATCATCACCTAATATGGAAAAACAAGTTCTAAAAACTCACGATCTCGCCTTTTCTTATAGGCCACAACTTACATCTACAAGCATCATATATTTTATAACAATAAAGATATTGCATTCAGTCCATATGGTGATTACTGGAGACAAATGCGTAAAATTTGCATTTTAGAACTTCTTAGTACGAAGATGGTCAAGTCATTTGGTGCCATTCGACAAGATGACTGAAAACATGATCCTGATAATTTTATACCAGAGTGATCTGAGAATTCTTCTGTTGATTATATAGGAAATCACTTTGAATTTATTCCATTTGGTGTAGGAAGAAGAATTTGTCCCGGAATGATATTTGGTTTAGGTAATGTTGGACTTCCTTTGGCTCAGTTACTCTACCACTTTGACTGGAAACTGCCAAATGGAACTAAACCAAATGATTTGGATATGACGGAAACACATGGATTAAGTGCGGCAAGGGCAAAAGACTTGTATTTAATTGTGATGAAAAATTGTGATTTTCTTTTCTTTTCTTTTTTTGCTTTGGTTTAATTATGTATGTGTTTTCATTTGAATAATAAGATGTATGCATTTGTTGGTTTTACTGTTGCTTCAATCCATCAGACTAATTAACTATCAAACATGATATTTACATATGTAGTATTTAATACCTGCATACCTCACCTCCAAACAGTTGTCATACTACTCATTAGTTTACCACCCTACTAAAATAACTGTCGAAGATGGCCAAGTTCTTCTTTAGTGCAATTCGACATGATGAACTCTCATTTTATCAAATGAATTGCTTTTATGTGGGGCGAATTGTATGTTCATGTAAATGTGTTTGCATTACACATTTAACTTTGTATTAGAGCAGTTATATGTTGGGAAATGTTGTGGCCAGATTTTTACCAAGTGTCAAAATGACAAATGCTTCCCTACTACATGTATTTAAAATGGACAAATTAAAGTTTACTTATATGTTTTCAAAGGAGAAATTGAATAAATGTGTATATATATATTCTCAAGGTAAAAGTTGGATATATGTGTATTTAGGTGAAGACATTAATTGTATGTGTGGCCAATTCGATCTAAATGTATGTATTTTAAAACTATATTTACACAGCATTGGACAACTATACAGAAGGCAAATTGTACCTAAAAAGGATAGAACGTAAAGTTTATGTGTTGGGTATTAATTGCTCTGAGTTTCTTATCTAAATCAATTTTTTTTAAAGAAAAGGTTTAGGACTCTATAAATAGAGGTTCTTTCCTTCTAACTTAATCATTATTCACAATGTAGTCCTACAGATTTTGAGGGTTTTGGTTGGGGGGAGAATTTGTGGGACACAAGTGATAACCTTCCACGTATTCAGAGTGAATTGGTTGAAGTTATTTCTCTCTATACTTTGTACTCTCATATTTATATAGTGGATTGTTCATCTGGACATAGGTCGATTGACCGAACCACGTTAAATCTTTATGTCTTTTGGAATATTTCTCGTTTGTCTTCTTACTCGTGGTCTTTCAAGATTTACTTTGTTAGCTTCAGCATGACACCCTAATTATTTCGGTTCTAACATATGTTGTATGTAAGGGAGATCCAACACCTAAATTATATGTTGTATGTACATCCTACATTTATATCGAGAATTTATTTCTTACATTACACATATAACTTTGTTAACGAATTTGGGGCAAGAATGGTATATATGAATTTTAGAAAAGTTTTTTTGTTAAATCCTTTAAAGATTGCGATTTCCAATAAAACAGTGTTGATTATTCAAAAGCTAATTGAAACGTCGATGACCTTTGGCCATATCGAACGGGTTAGGTTGGAGTGAGGATAAAATTACATTATCATACTATATAATTATAGGAGTATTATTTAAAGATCCACAACATAATGAAAATTAAATAAGTATGGTGTATCAGATAAATTTTCCATCAAATAATTAATTATCTTTTTTATGGTTGTACATCTCTTTTTTTTTGTATGATTGTACATGTCATATTCCAAGCATAGTGTATTTGTTATTTATATATTATCCCATATGTAGCTATCAGTAGTGAGCAACAACTGCACATGAATAGACGATTTTTTTTGTTGTATTATTAGGTGTAAAAGGTGATAAGACTCTATTTGGCGTCATTTCACATGCCCAGAATTCGACAAATAAGTAAATTAATTACATTATATAATTTGAATTAACTACTTAAATGATAAATTTTCTAACTAATAAACGTTGTTGTCTTTAACAATTTCATGAGATACACTTCAAATTATTTATGAGTGGATTTGTCAGCTATTCCACTAAAGATATGGTTTACTTTCTATAATTTGAATTAACTACTTGACGAATGTTGATTTATTTGTATTATATATATTTATTATAAACATACAATTATTATAATCTATATTTTAGGGAACAACAATCATCGCATGGCGAAGAAAAAAACTTATCCGCATCGGGTGTATACACTCAACTAATACAATTTCCATTATTACGTAATTTAATGAAGTAAAATATATGTTACTTAATGAAGTAAAATGAACTATAAATTTAAACACATGACATGCATGTATTGACTTGGTGTATACATCTAATGTGAGGAAGTTTTACCCATGCGCAAATATGGGTTCAGAGTCATCATGAAGAACAATATCACATCCACTAATTATTGAGTCTCAGATGTGTTTGGTACAAAGGAAAATATATGATTATTTAAAAGTGATATCTTAAAAGTAAGTAATTTTTAAATTTATTAATTTCCAATATTTGATAAATATTTTTTAAAAATTTTGATCAATCAAATATATGTTGGAAAATTGAAAAACATTTTCTCAGTAGAACCAAACACACCCAAAACTCTTCTGTGGTCTTCATCAATGTTCTTATCTGGCATCAACAATGGAGCCACCGCCACAAACTCAGAGCCTTATTTGAGTGATCCATGTTCTATTAGCCCTCAAAATTGGCCCCTGGTATACCCCTTCTCCCTCAACCAAGCAATTTCCAATTGTTGGTACTTTATTCTTATTTCCATTACCAAAACCTTCTTTTGACACAAAAATATCTTCAAATTTCGAAATATATATTTTTTTAATTCTATTTTCCACCTTTGTTCGTTCAGTTTTGCCATTTGATTTGATTTGATTTGATTTGCTTAGTTTAAATTAAATTTGGATTCGGGTTAGGAAGTTTCATATCGAAGGTAAAACGTGTTTGCTAACAAAGGTGATTCCGTATCTAAAAGGATTTAAACTTGAAATCTTTGATTAAGGATGAAAGAGTACTTACCAGTCCGCCACAATCTTTTTCCTCACATAATTGAGGATGGAGCATGACCTCTAGATCTAATGATGAAAGAAAGAAGATTGAGGGAAAAAAGATGTGTCAATTTAAGAGATCCGCAATTAAATTTTAACAAAACATTTTACTTTAATAATTAGTTTTAGGACTTAATTAGGAAAAAAATAATTGTTGCGAACTAATGAAAATTTCAGAATAATAATATAACTTATTATTTAGTAAAATAATAATATTGAAAATCTAAATATTATTATGATGATACAGTGCAGAAGATTAATACTTGAGTCATGCTGGGCACTATGCTAAAAAATAATTTCAACGATGTGAAATATTTTCTCGAGATTAAACAAGTCTTCCCTATTTAAATAGAGGATATATGAATCAACAAATTAATTAACATCAGCAAGTTATTAGTGAAAAAATAAAATAACATAGACAAACTCATTAATTAAATAAGCACAATAAAAGAAAGAGGGACACGAGAGATCATGCAAGGGAGGCTGAATCTGATTTTCATCTATATATTTCTAATGAAGAAGGAAGTAGAATTTATAGTGGTAGATATTGATTAAACAATGACAAGTGACCAATTCCTTTACACGCAAAATGACGCTTGGAAAATGAGTTGTCGAAAAGATGAAAAACTCTTGCGTTAGTAAATGATCAAAAGTTAATTAATTCTTTTGAAATGAAACATATAATAATTACTTATCTTTTTGGCCAATTTTTTGTCATTTATTTATAAGGTCATTTGAATAATTATTGAGTCATTATAAAAGCAGCTATAGTATAGATCAAATGTAATATTATAAGCTTCTTTCTGTTTTCCTTACTTTTCAATGGAGATGTTTAACTCTTTTCTTTCCAACTTAGTTTTATTGCTTCTCTTTTTGTCCTCCCTCATTCTTATAGTAAGAAAAAAATGGAGAAAATCAAAAAATCGAAACGAAAAACAAATTAGGTTGCCTCCAGGTCCATGGAGACTTCCCCTCATTGGAAATCTTTATCACTTAATCGGAGGAGGGTTGCCACATCATATTTTTAGAAAATTATCTCAAAGGTATGGGCCTCTTATGTACTTGCAACTCGGGGAAGTTCCTACCGTAGTCATATCTTCAACTACTATCGCGAAAGAAATTCTAAGAACTCATGATCAAGCCTTTGCTTGTAGACCACAACTTACATCCACAGACATCATATTTTACAATAGTATAGACATTGCATTTAGTCCATATGGTGACTACTGGAGACAAATGCGTAAAATTTGTACTTTAGAACTTTTTAGTATAAAGATGATCAAGTTATTTAGTGCAATTCGAGAGGATGAGCTTACAAGTCTCATTTCATAAATTTGCTCCATGAGGGGTTCTCCAGTAAACATGACAGAATAGATTTTTCTGTTTACTAATCGTATCATTTGTAGATCAGCCTTTGGAAAAGTAGGCAAAGATCGATGCGAGTTCTTAACAACTTTGAAGGAAGTACTGTTATTAGCAGCAGGATTTTTTGTACCCTTCTTGGAAGTTACTTCACAACCTAAGACCATATTAAAGCTGTGATTTTTGTAAGTTTGCTCTCTTTCTTTATCTTTGTTCGCATTCCCTTTCCATTTTAGAGGATTTATTTTGTTTCTTGTTGATGTAGGACATATTCCTCGGAGGAATTGGATCTTCATCTTCAACTATTATCTGGGCGTTATCAGAAATGATGAAGAACCCTAATGTTATGATCAAGGCTCAAAGTGAAGTGAGACGAGTTTTTAAAGGAAAACAAAATTTTAGTGAAGAAGTTGAAAACTTGACATACCTAAAGTCGGTGATTAAGGAAACATTAAGACTACATACGCCAGCTCCTCTTCTAGGGTCTAGGGAATGTAGGGAGCAAACAGTTATAGATGGATACACCATACCTCTAAAGGCTCGAGTACTAGTCAATGCATGGGCACTCGCTAGAGATCCTGAAAATTGGGATGATCCTGAAAACTTTATACCAGAAAGATTTGAGAACTCTGCTATCGACTTTATGGGAAATCATTTTGAGTTTATTCCATTTGGATCAGGACGAAGGGTGTGTCCAGGGTTGCTACTTGGTTTTGCTAATGTTATACATCCTTTAGCTCAGTTACTCTACCACTTTGAGTGGGAACTTCCTAATGGAACTAATCCGAAAGATTTGGATATGACTGAAACGCATGGATTAACCGCGGAGAAAAAGGAAAACCTATATTTAATTGCTATAGATAATAGAAACAATGAAGAATTTTGATGTTTTGTTGTGAAATATATGGAAATGTCAATGCATCCTCTGTAGTTCTTTCTCTCTTTTTCAGTTTGTTTAAGTATGTGTACTGAGAATAATTGAATGTATTAAATTGAATGGATCAATCATGTGTACATAGCATAGAAGTATTAAATTGAATGGATCAAATATTAGTAGTTGATTATTTTTGGAAAAAAATGACAAAAAACTGGTTTTTGGGAAAATACTTGTCGGTCCAAAAATTCATCTGAATCGATTGGTCTTTTAAATATATAAAATTAATCATTTTTTTAACACACAATTAAAAAAAATATTTAAAAATCAATCAAACTCTATCAGTTTTAAATTAGATAGTTATAAAAATGTGAATCTATGTCTTTAATGTGGTAATAAGATATTATTCTACCACTAGATCATTGTTGCTTATTGGTTTAAGTCTTTCGTATTTCTCATTTATACTATTCAAGTTCTTTTTTTGCGATAAAAACATACCAAATTCTATTGATTAAAGAAAAATAGGTATATTTTTCAAATTTAGTTGACCAAATTTATACTTTCATATATTTTTTTAAAAATTGGTTTAAGACTTTCATATTTTTCATTTATATACTATTCGATCTCATTTATACTTTTCAGTTTTCACGGTATTAAATGTAGTGAGCCAGCGACAAAGCAAATAATAACTAAAAACACTTATTGTCTATATTTAATTTATTACCAAATTTATTGTTGAGATCGATTTGTGACATAAGTTATAAACATCGAATTTATGTTATTATGAATATATCCATTTTAAAAAAAATTATATTGCATTAACAAAAAAATTGACATAATGTGAATAATTATAATTTTAAATTTTTATTTGATATCGTTTCCTCAATCTAGCTATCTACTTATTATTTTAACATTTTATGTAGTCCTTTATAACATAAAGATGTAATTGATACAAGATGAATTATATAAATTAAAACAAAAAAAATATTACCTTTAGCATAAAGAGAGTTGAATAGAAAAGGAGGTAGATGAAGAAAATAAATAGATAAGTAGATGAAGGAGAAAATATAGTTGAAGAGAAGATAGAGAAAATAAATAGGGAGGAATGTTCTTAACGATAAAAATGTCGACTATTAACATTAAAAAGGATCTCTCACGCATTTTTAAAAATGAATAAGTTCACTTATATGTCCGGTCAATATTTTGTATTTAAATGGTACATTGGAAATAGAATTGAAGGTTAAAATAAAACAAGATTGAGTTGGAGTGTCAAAATGAAATCTAGTGTTAAGTTAAAGGAGCTATGTATGTGTTTGGCCATAATTTTTATAACGACTATTGGACACTATCATTAGGTGTATATCAGCTCCTCTCCATTTCTCTTCTCTCCATATTTCCAAGTATTTACTTGAATTAAAGATACATGACATATAAAAAAGTTAATAGCTAAAATTTAATTGATCTAATCAAGACTCTACTATAATTTAGATAATTAATACTTCATAAATAAATTAATACTCTCATATTCATAATAATATATCATCTTGTCCATAAATACATAATAAACTTTTCTTTTTTCCCTAGAGTATTTGTCTTCTTTTTTTGAATTAAGTTAATTTGGTTCAAATTTTCTGATGATCTTTCCCTTTAAAATTTGCTGAGAATTCAGAATTATTAACAAAAAAAATCTAAGTTATCAATTACTTATTATTATTATTATTTTTTTTTAAAATAGAAGATAAATACTTCTTAGGGAAAATATAATAAGAGAGAGAAAAGTTAAAATATATTTATGAATAACATAATATATTGCTAGAATTGTGGCATTACTAATTTTATTATAGAATAATAAATATTTAAATTAAAATTAATATTTTGATCTAATCAACTAAATCTTAGAATAAAAAATAGAATATATAAAAAGAAGAGAAATTGAGGGAAGCCGTGATCATATGCCTAGATTTTCGAAAAATAAGTAAATGAATTCATTAAATTATATTCTAAAATTTGACTTAACTACTTAATTAATAAATCATCAAATTAATAATATCATCTTTAACGATTTCATGACATACACTTCAAATTATTTGGGCAATTGTATTTGTCGGGTATTCCACTAATGAGGTGGACATATATCGTGTAATTATAAGTATCTTGACCATTTTGTAATTATTATTATTATTATTATTATTATTATATTATATCCATGCAACTATTATCTATAATGGGGAACAATATAAATCATTGCATGCCCAAATCGAATTAGGGCACTATCAACCATTTTCCTTTATTCTATTAAAAAAAAGTGATATACAAAGGTGATAAAGACTTTTACATGTCCAAATTTCCATTAATAATTGAATTCTATATATTGGAATTCGTGTACCTAACAATTCACTATCTTCATATATATATATATATTGTAACGATCGGGTTCTGTCGTTATAGATCGAAATGCCAACGAGGAAAAATTTGGGGTCAAAAAAACTTTTCGTAGTATATGGATTTTTCCAATCTTGTCCAGATTTGGACGAAATTGAAGTCGTCGAGATGTAGGGAAATCTGATAACAATCGAGTGAATTCTTTATGATTTTGATTGCATGAGTGGTTAGATAACTTATTAAGAAATCTGTACAACTTTACGGAATTGAATTTGGATGAGTAGATCTCCGGAAATCGACCTAAGCGTAAAGGGTATTTTCTGAACGTTGTTGGTTAGAGGTGTGTTGTGAAATGGGAATTTTAGAACTCCTAATTTAGCTCACTACCTCGCATAACCCGCCTTGGCGCTACTTATTGCCGCCCTGGCGGGGCCGCTACAGCGGGGTGAGAGGCGTTGTGGTGGGCACGACGCGACGTAAATATTAGTTAGCTCACTGGTTCAAGAATGCCGCCTTGGTGGGCATTTCTGCCGCTTTGGCGAGGCCACTGTGGCGGGCCAGACGCGACTTAATGTCGTTAATGTTGACACCCAATTTTGGCCTAACATTTTCAAAATTCGTAACTTTTAAGTTTTATTCATTTAATAGTTTAAAAAAACATTTTTTTTTATTTTGAATAAATTTATCGATAACTATCCTTATTTATCAAAATTTAGGATTTTTTTTATTAATTAATTTTAAAATTGCATTTTTTACATGTCATTAGTTACGTTTATTATATTTTTTTAATATTTATTTTATTATTATATTTCTTAATATTCATTTCTGATATTTTGCATAGTCTAGAAATTTATTCAAATACAGATATTTTATTTGATCGATAATTTTGGGCCACAATTCCAAGCCCACAAATTGGGTCCATTTAACAATTATTCCCTATATAAGTTTTGGTTAGGTTAAAAAATAGGGGGTGGTTAATTTATTTTTTAAAATAGGGTTGTAAAATTTCAGATTTTTTTTATTCACAAAGGGGATTTCACTATTCATTTTCCGGCTGCCACCACCCCGGAATCCGGAAAAGTTTCGACAATCCAAAACTCATTTTCCGTCTTCTGGCGAAACTCAACTCATCTCTCCCCCTTTCTCCATTGTTTCTGGCCAAACATTCCTTTACCCACACAACCAGTGAACCAACATCGAACAATCCCAAACCTCCACACTTTTTCTCAGACCAAACCCCACCAAAAAACTACCGAACCAACCCCTCTTCAAACAAAAATTGACCTCAGTTCACCAAGTACCCAGCTGCTAACAATAGCGGCAAACAATGAGACCAAACAACCACCAAAACCCCAACCATTTTTTCCCTTTGTTTGCTGCAATTAATGATTCCGGTGAGGAGCTTTAAATTCCAATGAATCGGAATTAAATAAAAATGGCCGCCAGTCCCTTCCCCCCCACCCTTTTACATTTTTTTTTCCGTTTTCGCAGGTGAACTACAACAAAAACAACTAGCGGCTCCGGCAAAACCAAAACTGTGAGCCGCCCACGTTGCAAACACTAGTTTGCCGGTGCAAATTAGCTTACTTGTCTTTGTCATGGCGTGGTAATTTCTGATCTGAGTAACAAACACTTGAGTATCGGTGAACGAGCTTGTAACCATTGAAGCACAACCAAACCAAACCCCCACCCGAACTAAACCACACGAGAACCATCAAAACAGAACCAACAGCGAAGGACGAGCTTGGAAGCTCGCACAACAACTACGACGAACACCAACCTATTTCGGTACTCAACTTCGGAATAACTTGAACCCCTAACCTAGAATCTTTTGGTTTCGTAGATCACTTAATTGGTTTCCTAATTTTTTCCTCAAATTAGGTAGCGACTCTTTTAAAATTCGTTTATTCTTTAAATTCTTTTAACATTGAATTAATTATTTATTTTTTGAGTCACCGCGACGGTTCACCCTATTTGAATAGGATAGGAATGTAAACAAAATGGCGACTCCGCTGGAGATATAGAGGTTCTAACCAATGAGTTTATTTTTCCAAATTGAGGAGACTTTTCTTTTATTGTGTTATATTTTGTTGATTATTTGTATATTGTAGTTGTTATTTATTCATTATTTGTTTAATTGTATGTTTATTGGCATTGCATCATGACATATTTTCGTCATTTGACATTTTTTTTATTATTTCTTACTTAAAAGACGATTATGCGTGCTGAAGTCGTTCATTATCCAAATTGTTTATCGGAATAACCTAGCGAATGTAGTTGGCAATTGGATGGTCAACGATCGCTAACTTCTCCAGCCCAAGTTGTCCACTTGGGTCATCGGTCCACTTCAAATTAAATTTGTTCTTAGTCAATTAGCGTAGAGTGAAGCCCAATCTTGATTTAGCGCATTGACCTAAATGGCCCAAACACCCAAGGCATGTTGGGCCCATTAGAAAGACTACCTTGAGTGCGAAATGGCCTCCGGCCTAAATAGACGATCATAATTATGTGTTTAAATTTGAATGATGTATACGTCATTTGACAATTCATTATCTTTTAGGGTTGGGGGTTTATCTTAATAGCTTACTCTAGTCGAAGAAGGAATCCCACAAGCTCCCATTCCATCTAAAGGTGTTGGCATTCGAAGATGAGAAAAGTTCAAGAGGAAGTATCTTCCACAAAGGCTTAGTTTAGGATGGTACCCCTGCATTAGACTGATTATTTGTATTTTTTTTCCTTATTTGTAATCCTATTTGATTTATTCATAAAATATGTACGAAGTGTTTTGGGGGACAATGAAATATTGTAAAATGGCGTAATACATCCTTCAGATCGATAAGTCTATCCTTGGCACAAAGGGTCACATATTTGTATAGGACGCGCAATAATTATTTGTATGCTATGTGATATGATTGAGTTTGTCTTTAATTAAAACAGTGCTTATGTGTTTAATTCATTATTTGTGTGATATTTTGCATTATACATTATGGACATGAATTAACACTCTTACCTTTTGAGTTTTTCTCTTTTTAAGCGAAAGGTTGATTTATGTTATAATTTAAAAGTCATTATTCACTCGAAGTTGCAAGGGACAAGAGGACTCACGAAATTCAAGTTTTGGTATCTCACAAGACATTAAAATCAAGTCAAAAAGGATAAATCAGGGGAGTGTTTGACTATGAAGTCAATCATTTATTTTTTGTTACTTTGCATGCTGGCCCTGTTTTCACACATTTCACATATTTTTGCAGGAAAACCGTCCCCGACAAAAGTAGGGGAAGGTCATAATAATGTGTGGTTTTTGTAGATAATTGAGAGAATACACAATTTCAAAAGATATTCAGAAAAGAATACAACAAGTGGTTAATGTTGGAATTCGAAGACCACATTCAACAAGTAGTACAAAGATGGACAGTTAAGAGAATGCAAAACATATTGGTGCAAACAGTCAGGATGCACTCTTTTACTAAAGATGTCAGCGGCACTATACATACGAGTCATCACTCTAAGTTTGTCTAAGTTTTTGAATAATTTTATATCCTGTGTACACGAACTACGCGAACCTGATTCTCATTTCGATGGAATACGTAGGCAGCCCTTCTTGGGTTCAATATTCATTCTTTTAAATTCAAAAAAAAATCAAATAGTTTGTGCATATTTCAAAAAATATATCTGCACGAACTACGCGAACATGATTCTCATTTCGATGGGATACGTAGGCAGCCCTTCTTGGGTTCGGTATTTATTCTTTCAAATTTCAGGAAAAAAAAAAAAGAAAAAAAAGAGTCAAATAGTTTGTGTATATTTTCAAACCCTTATCTGCACGAACTACGCGAACCTGATTCTCATCTCGGTGAGATACGTAGCCAACCCTTCTTGGGTTCGGTATACATTTTTTCAAATTTCAAAAATAAAGAGTCAAATAGTTTGTGCGTATTTTCAAAGACATATCTGCATGAATTACGCACACCTGATTTTCATCTTGATGAGATACGTAGGCAATCCTTTTTGGGTTCGGTATTCATTCTTCAAAAGAAAATTATGTATATATCGTAAGAGTCATGTCTTCAACTCAGTTGGGACCAATGTAGTTAGGAGCATGTAAATATATTTGGTATGATGAAGGGGATTGACTTTGTGGTAAACTATAGACTCTTTTGGTACCTCTTATTTCTACTTTTGTGATGCTTGAAAATTCTCTTGCATGCATTCAAGATAAGAATAAAACCAACATCATGCTTTCATGTGCATTGTGGTGAGATTATAGATCGAAATTCAATTGCATTGCACAGTTGATCTAAAACTTGGCCTGAATATTTTTTGAGGCGAAATTCTGAGTATTGTTTGGTTTGGGAAAGGATCGTAGGCCTTCTTTGATCCAATTGTGTCTTTCAAAACCTACCAAATGACATTGATCCGTAGTTTTCTCCACTTTGAGCCTGAAACCTTTCTTTGGACAACCACATCTTAGCTACTATCCATTTTAAGTGCTTACATGCACTATCCCTCTCTTGGCCCAACCTTCTTGAGTGCACCAAGAGTGTGCAAATTATAAGAGAAAATCTATGTTTGAAGTTGTCAAAGGCAAATGATACAAAGTCTCCCAAAGTCAAGGAAGCAAAAAATGACTTTTAGAAAAAGAAAAAAAAGGGAAGGTGGAAAGAAATAAAGAAAGACAAAAACACCCTTACAAGGTCAATGAAAGACGACAAGGAAAAAACTCCAACAAAAGAGAAGAAAACTTCAAAACAAAGGGGTGAAAATAGAAAAACTCCAAAAAATAAGGACTTAAAAAAAGTCGAAACAAAGGGGTGAAAAAGGGAAAAAACTCCAACAATTGAGTATTCGAAAGAAGTCGAAAAGGGGAACAATAAAGAGGATCAGACGCCAAAGGTGTATCAATCATCAAAAGCACAAATTCATTGTGATGCTCAATAAGGAATTAAGTCACTCTTATTCCAAATATATATTATACCCGTCACTAAGCCTACATTACAAGCCAATAACAAGTCCTACATGATCTCATTTTTCAAATGTTCTCACATTAGTGGAGATTTATATAAGGGCCAAGCATATGGTATCACAGTTGCATGCATTGAACATTCTTGTGAGTGTGAGTGCACTTCAAAAAATGTCCTCAAATAATATGCTTCAAATATGTGTGAAATAAGACCTCTCTTGTTGTGAGGGCAATTGAGACATGAGGATTGGTATAATTCAAAGCATTTGTTTGAAGCAAGGTGAACAAATCTTGTTGATACTTAAGTACGTTTGAGGTACCACTTGAAGTTGTAGGAGTTACCTTGAATTCAATCTTAGTTAAAAAAAAGATTTACATGCGATTCTTACTCCTGGTACCAATTGTAATCAAGATTTGAATATCTCTTTATATTATTTATATTTAAAAAAAAAAAAAGGCAAGCACCCACTCTTTAATATTTTCAAAAACATTTTTCTTATTCTTTCCATTAAAAAAAAATTACCTTTTCTTTTTGGGTTGTTATTGTAAAAAATGTCATTGGGTTAAGCCTGTCAGTGTGAGACACCTATTTTACTTCATTGGGTTGTTCGTCCCAAAAAATGTGACATGTCTTTTGTCTTTAGACTTTGAACATCACAAGAAATATCATTTTTCGATTTCATCATGTTTATATTGTACATTTTCTACTGATGATCTTGTCTCATATTCTTTGCAGTATTCAACATTTACAGGATTGGAACTACATTTGACCTGATTCCTGGCTCAACAGGATATGTAGGCGCCACGACGGCTTAGTCATATACCCAGTATGAACTGGGACAGAATTTTTGAGAATATCTCAAAAATTCACAATAAAGGTGTTATCTCTAGCTTGTCAATATTGGAGATCATTTTGAGATTTGCCAAAAGTTTTAATTGGGACAGAATTTTTGAGGAAGACCTCAAAAATTCCAACAAGTATTGTTAGAAGCTTGATAGTCAACTTCAAATGATCCATCATAGCTTGAAGTTCAAAGTCAGCTTGTAAATCTCTAACATTATCATGGCAAGCCAGCAGCTCCCTGTACAAATTCCCATTTAGACATGAGTCACAATAAACACAAAATGGTCAAGAGTAAAATGTTGGTTGCTCACATGTGTCAAAGTGATCAGGCGTTTTGTACATATTTTCTTTCAAAGAATCTTATCTCAAGGTTTCTTGACTAAGTCGCTAGTTAAGGCGACATTGTGTCTACTAATTGTTCATTTTCAAGTACAGGAATAGGTGAAAGCATTGAGGCAATGACACTTTCAAGACAAATTATCAAGTTATCCACCTCGTTACAATGGAAAATCATCGAGTCATCCACCTCGTTACAGTGGACAATCATCGAGTCATCCACCCCGTTACAGTGGAAAATCATCGAGTCATCCACCTTGTTATAGTTGGACAATCATCGAGCTATCCACCTCATTATAGTAGAAAATCATTGGGTCATCCATCATTTGCATTTTCATTGCATTTTTCATTTGCCGAGAGGGTCATTACATTTTTCATTTGCCAAGAGGGTCATTGCATTTTTCATTTTGCCAAGAGGGCCATTGTTTTTTCATTTGCCGAGAGGGCCATTGCATTTTCATTCACCGAGAAGTCCATTGCATTTAAGTCGCATCTATTCGGAGGTGAAGGATGTGCACCCTATCTATTCCACGTTCAAGTCGAAGGAGACTTGCGTTGAAAGAATTTTTATTCATCCTACCAATGGACATAAAATCAAAATCATATCAATAGATCATGTTTTTTCATTCGTCCTACCGATGGACATATATTCAAAATCCTATCAATGGATCATCATTTTCATTCGTCCTACCGATGGACATACATTCAAAATCCTACCGATGGATCATCATCTTTTTTCATTTATCCTACCGATGGACATACATTCAAAATTCTACCGAGGGACCATCATCCTTTTTCATTTATCCTACCGATGGACATACATTCAAAATCCTACCGATGGATCATTATCTTCATTCGTCAAACCGATGGACATGCATTTTTATCCTACCAATAGATCATCTTCATTTGTCGTACCGTAAGAGATGCTATCTTTTTTTTTCCTGTAATTTTCTCTACTAATGAGTTTCATCTTTGTTTTTTTGATAACATCCAAAAGGATGCATTCTCAGTTGAGCCATAGGTGCGGACTACTTCAACAAGGACGCAACACTGCGTGGAACCTTTTGGAGGCAAGTTCGGGATCGACTTCTATCACATTCCAACCGCACTTTAATATAAAGGTCATGTGTTCGGCCAAAATTGGGTTTGTCAATTTTTATTGTCTACGATTTCTTTCATCAATCATATCCAACGAAAGGGACAACTATTGACACCCAATTTTGGCCTAATATCTTCAAAATTCGTAACTTTAAAGTTTTATTTATTTAATAGTTTAAAAAAAACATTTTTTAAAATTTTTGAATAAATTTATCGATAACTATCCTTATTTATCAAAATTTAGGATTTTTTTTTTATTAATTAATTTTAAAATTACATTTTTTACATGTCATTAGTTACGTTTATTATATTTTTTAATATTGATTTCATTAGTTATATTTGTTAATATTCATTTATGATATTTTGCAATGTCTAGAAATTTATTCAAATACATATATTTTATTTGATCGATAATTTTGGGCCACAATTCCAAGCCCACAAATTGGGCCCATTTAACAATTATTCCCTATATAAGTTTTGGTTAGGTTAAAAAGTAGGGGGTGGTGAATTTATTTTTTAAAATAGGGTTGTAAAATTTCAGATTTTTTTTATTCACAAAGGGGGTTTCACTATTCATTTTCCGGCTGCCACCACCCCGGAATCCGGAAAAGTTTCGACAATCCAAAACTCATTTTCCATTTTCTGGCGAAACTCAACTCATCTCTCCCCCTTTCTCCATTGTTTCTGGCCAAATATTCCCTTACCCACACAACCAGTGAACCAACACCGAACAATCCCAAACCTTCACCCTTTTTCTCCGACCAAACCCCACCGGAAAACTACCGAACCAACCCCTCTTCAAACAAAAATTGACCTTAGTTCACCAAGTACCCAGCTGCTAACAATAGCGGCAAACAACGAGACCAAACAACCACCAAAACCCCATCCATTTTTCCCCTTTGTTTGCTGCAATTAATGATTCCGGTGAGGAGCTTCAAATTACAATGAACCGGAGTTAAATAAAGATGGCCGCCAGTCCCTTCCCCCCCACCCTTTTACATTTTTTTTTTCGTTTTCGCAGGTGAACTACAACAAAAACAACCAGCAGCTCCGGCGAAACCAAAACTGTGAACCGCCCACATTGCAAACACGAGTTTGCCGGTGCAAATCAGCTTACTTGTCTTTGTCATGACGTGACATTTTCAGATCTGAGTAACAAACACTTGAGTGCCGGTGAACGAGCTTGTGATCATTGGAGCACAACCAAACAAAAACCCCACCCGAACTAAATCCCACGAGAACCATCAAAACAGAACCAACAGTGAAGGACAAGCTTGGAAGCTCGCGCAACAACAACGACGAACACCAACATATTTCGATACTCAACTCCGAAATAGAGCTCCACAAGATAGCTCTAAGCTCAAGCGACACCACACTGCTGTCTCCATTGGCACGCCAACAACAAGATCTGATCGGTAAAACAATACTCCGGTAACCTTTATTTTAGCATTGTTAGTTCGTATTTTTCGATAATTGTTATTGTTTTCATATGGGTTGCTTTTTTCCCGTATATTTATTGCTTGTTTTTATCTTATTATTAATTATATCCAGATATGTGTTGTATAGATTATTGTTTGTTTGCATATCTTTATGGTTGTGTGTTTTACATTGAAGTATAGTTAATTTTTTTATTCTGTTAAATTAGCATCAGTTGATTGTCCCTATTTTGAGATGTAAGTGTTGGGAATTATTTTCATTATCTTTAGGTACATTATTATGTTTCAAATTTTAAGATTGGTAACTTTTTATCCATGGTGTCTTTGTTTCGTTTTATTGTTCATTTATGTTCACTGTTCGTGGATGTGACTTAGATTTCATTATTTTATTTATTTTTAGCTACTTTTATTATTTGTTTTGTTTGTGAACCATTAGATTATAGTTTTTATTTATTTATTTTGATCAAATAGCTTTTATTTATTCATTATGATATAGAGTGATAAGATTATTTTATTAATTAATGTGATAGTGTTGCATATTTTTTGGTCGTCTTTTGCTCTCGTTTCTTGATTCTCACTTAGCATAGTGATGAAGTTAGATGTGATCCTATTAACATTTTATTGGTTGTTGATTTTTAATTTCTATGAGATGAAATTTTGGTAGAAGCAAGCTTTTGGGTTGTTGAAATAATCGTATAAAATTGGCCAATGAGAAAATCTCTCCGACGATTTTTGAGGCCTTCACATTCTAAAAGACGGAAATTTAGTTTAAGTTTATATATATATTGTATTATAAAATTGTCCAATGAGAAAATCTCTCCGAATTTTGGAGGCCTTCATATTTTAAAAGAGGGAAATTTAGTTTAAGTTTATATATATAATGTATGTCAAAATTGGCCAATGAGAAAATCTCTCCGTCGGTTTTGGAGGCCTTCACATTTTAAAATACGAAAATTTAGTTTAAGTTTATATATATATTGTATGTCAAAATTGGCCAATGAGAAAACCTCTCCGTCGATTTTGGAGGCCTTCACATTTTAAAAGACGGAAATTTAGTTTAAGTTTATATATACATTGTATGTCAAAATTTGCCAATGAGAAAATCTCTCCGTCGGTTTTGGAGACCTTCACATTTTAAAAGACGGAAATTTAGTTTAAGTTTTTATATATATTGTATGTCAAAATTGGCCAATGAGAAAATCTCTCCGTCGGTTTTGGAGGCCTTCACATTTTAAAAGACGGAAATTTAGTTTAAGTTTATATATATATTGTGTGTCAAAATTGGCCAATGAGAAAATCTCTCCGTCAGTTTTGGAGGCCTTCACATTTAAAAAGACGGAAATTTAGTTTTAGTTTATATATATATTGTATGTCAAAATTGTCCAATGAGAAAATCTCTCCGTCGATTTTGGAGGCCTTCACATTTTAAAAGACGGAAATTTAGTTTAAGTTTATATATATATTGTATGTCAAAATTGGCCAATGAGAAAATTTCTCCATCGGTTTTGGAGGCCTCCACATTGTAAAAGACGGAAATTTAGTTTAAGTTTATATGTATTGTTTGTTAAAATTGGCTGATGAAGAAATTACCGTCGATTTACAAGGCCTCCAATGTTAATAAGACGGATTTTATATTTTGTCATTGTTTATTTCATTTATTTTTACTCACATTTATTTATTACTAACACTTTTACTAAGTGTATTTACAGGTATTCCGGAGTTGCTTCCATTAAAGCTATTCGAATGGAATTTGAATTATATTTTTATTCGTTATTGTGTATATTATCGATGTTAGGTAAATCGTAGACCGTTTATTATATTATTATTTTATTTTATTACTTATGTATATTGCATGTTTGTTATACTTGTACACTACTTTATCTCCTCCTCAATTTGAAAAAATAAATTCAGTCGGGACCCACAGTTGTGGATTTCAAAGGATGCCTAACACCTTCCCTTCAGAATAACTTGAACCTCTTACCTAGAATCTTTTGGTTTCATAGATCACTTAATTGGTTTCCTAGTTTTTTCCTAAAATTAGGTGGCGACTCCTTCAAAATTCGTTTATTATTTAAATTCTTTTAACATTGAATTAATTATTTATTTTTTGAGTCACCGCGACGTTTCGCCCTATTTGAATAGAGTAGGGATGTAAACAGTTAATAAACTCCTAAACGACCTTATTTAGCACTTTTCAATTTTTAGAGCTAAGGAACGAACCTCTGGCGATTTCTACTTGTTTTTCACCATTCTTGAGGCTAAAGGTAAGCTTTTAACTCCTCAAATCCGTTTTTCGATCGTTAGAACGCAATAGAATGGATTAATATTGATGGGGAAGAGTTTTGATATAGATTGTATGGTGGAAACATCCCTAAATTGGATTATGGGGATCATAGGTTGATCTAGGTGTCGTGCCGTAATTTTCCTAACCTTAGAAAAATCACTTTTTTGAAATGTTCTAAGTATAAAACAATTCGAGAAAAATACTTAGAAAAGAGTCGCCACTTAATTTTTTAAAGAAATTAAGAAAACTTATAATTTTCAAAGATTTAAACAGAAAAAATCATTTGAAAATATCAAAGAGGGTTCGGGGTTCAATTTACACTTCAAGAAGGGTTTAAGCATTTGAAGTGCCCGCTAACATGCGGTTGACCTGCGACTTGACTAAAATATATTTGACTATTTTCAGGAAAATAATGATTTAACATAAAGAATAATAACTTATAATATTTGATTAACTTTGAGAAAATAATTAAATAAATGATACATTTTATATTTCATTTATTTTATTTTTTATTTATTTATTTATTTATTTATTTATTATTATTTTTTTTAGAGAAAGGGATTTAAAAATAAAACATTTGAATCAAAGACAAGTAATTAGAATTTTAACAAAACTAGATTAGTCGATTTTATTTGAATCATTTTTTGGTTAATCAAAATATGAAATTGTTTTAAACTAATAAAAAAGGTTTTAACTAAAGATTATAAATGGAAATACAAGAGTTGATAAAATGAGATTTGTTAAAAAAAACAAAACAACACAGAGAAATAGTTCGTCTTTTGGGGAACTAACTAAGTTAATTAACAATTATAAAGTTAGAGTTAAACAACAAAAATAAATAATCACAATTAAATAATTAAAGAGTAAGAGAGAAATTGAATTTGGGCCTCCTTTTGGGCCAAATTCGCTGGAATTTTTGGGTATTAACCCAATCCCGTTTTTGTATACACTGGTTGTATATTAGCGTATATCGGATGTATATAGCCCATTTTTCTTCTTTCCGAGACCTGTACATCAACTATAGAGACTTGTTCTTCAATTTCTCAAGGTTAGTTGACTCGATAAGGGGTAAAATTGAGCCTTTGTCCCAATGAAGAGATGCAAGGGTAGGAGTTGAGAGTCCAAAATAGACTCGAGGCAGATTCATGCAACAAAAAAATGAACATAAAGATTAGTATATTACAAGAGAAAGGAGAAAGGGGTGCAATTAACAATAACGAAACAAAGCTTGATTCATACCATATGTGCAGGGAAGATAACCCAAGAAAGCACTGTCATGATATATTGGATAAAAATGTAGGACAAATATAATTTTAACTTGGAAACATTTCAAATCCCAAAGACATTAGATGCTATGATAGATGCATAATTCTTTCTAATGAAGAAACAGTGATAAAAGATCATTTTAGCATAACAAACAAGTTGAGCCATGACTTGCACTTGATTTATACTACTAGTCTTACCACAGAGAAGAATTGTTCTAATCCTTTACCCACAAGTCCACTCGACTATTTTGTATAATATGTAGCGAAAGAAACTAAGGTGATGAAGACAACGACTCTCAAAGTAAATAAGAAAGCCTATTGGTTCATTTTATTTTATTTTTAAAACCAAAAGAACCTGCCTATTCCTTCATCAAAAGGTCTACTACCTCAAGGATTTAAACAACCAAATACTACAACACCTTACACTCATATGTTTTCTCAACTCACAATCGCTTTGAAGACATGAACCAATGTATACGATATGACAAAATCAAAAATCAAATTAATGAGGCAACAACAACTACCGGGAATTGTGCCAACAACTCGTGCCTCATCATTCGAAGATTAAAAAGCTTATGAAAAGAAAAAAAAAAGGAAGAGATTCTAAAAAAGAAGCAAAGACCAGAAATATGCTAAAATCTGGAAAAGACATACAAAGCCCCGATGTTCCAAGATAAGCTCAATAATTATTCCAATAAGGACTCATGAACAGGCATTAAATAAAAAAAAATAATGAATCAACTCAAAACAGGGGGGGAAGCAAATATATCTCTTGAACTCAAAACGTTGACGTCCTAGTTCATTCAACTAACTTGTGGTGAAAGAATTAAGAATGTGATGTCAAATATTAAGCAACGAAGCAGGTTCATAATGAGAAAGGACAAACAACTAAGGATAATAAAACATTTTCGAAACCGATCACAATAATACTAGGAAAGCCTACACAATAAGAGCAGCAATAACCAGAAACTACACTTCCAGCACCCATACATACATATTCGAATCATATTCACACAGAAAAAAACCAAAATTTCTTGCTCATACGAAAGAATCCCAATCTTACTAAACTAAGAGATCAAATGACCAACTAAGCAAACAAAGCGAAACTTCGAATGAGAGGAAGGCAGTATTGAGAGTGAAGCGATATACCTTTTTCGGAGCAGCGATTAGAGACTACGAGCTTGACTGTGAAGCTATACACCACCACAAATGAAGCTCCGATGAACTTCGAAAAATTCCGGTTAGAAAAAAAAAGGAAATATAAACCTGTTCTTGAATATTTAGTAAGAAATTCTTGTGCTTCCTTATCCCCTTCCCCTTTTTGTGATTAAAATAGATGAATATATAGATGGAAATTAGGGGAAAATCCGGTGAAATTTCCCCTCTTTCAATTGGACCTCTCTTCCCCTTTTTCAAGATAACAGTGGAAGGGATTTGAAAATCCCTTAGAAAGGGGAAAAAGAGACGTGAGGGTGATGGGTCTGCAGGGTATGGGTTCTGCAGGTAGTTGGAGGAGGGCACTGGTTTCTTATCGCGTGTGATTCTGGGTTTGCAGCGCGTTTTGCTCGTTGGATATCGATTGTCACGTGAAGAAGAAGAAAACGAGTATGGGATTGTCTGGGTGTCGCGTGTGCTACTGCTGTGAGCTGCATTAGATTAAGCGTTCTTTCTGGGTTCTTCGCGCGTGAAGAAGAAGAACGTGATGTGCAGAGGTTTGGGTCGGTAGGGTACTGTTTGTACGTATGTTTGGATTGTTGTTATATGTATTGTATTGTTGTGGGATTGGGTTTCTTAGTGATGGGAATGGGCTGGGCATTATGAAGTGGGCTGCTGATTTGGGCCAAAGTTGGCTGAAAATGATGGATTCAAAATGGAGTGAAAGTGTGCTTAATTTTAAGCTTAAATTTGGCTTAAGAATGTAGCCGACTTGGATTAATTCGGGAAAATTCGGCTAACCACAAAAAAAATGAATTCATATTAATTAATTAGCGAGCTTCTTAATCTTAACGAAATAAAAAAAAATTAACTTAATTATAAAATAATTAATTTAATTACAAAACTAATTAACATGAAATTATAACTATAACTCAAAGTGAATTAATAAAATATTTAACTAGAATGTAAAATCTTTTGTGATATTTTCAACTATTTATAAAATAACGTGATTGTAAAAATATACATTTTTATTATTAAAAATGATAAAATTACTCTAAAAAACTAACTTGAAAGTATCTTGAATTTTATAAAACTCATTAATTCAAAATTATAACCATCTCTAATATTAAAAATATAAAAAATATTTTTTGAGACGATTTTTGAATAATCATAAAATATATTAATTATATACATAATTATGTAAAACATATATATTATCTAAAAGTTATGGAAAGGGACAAAACTATTTAAAAATCTTGCAAACTATATTATTATTTTGGAAATTTTATAAAACTAATTATTTTAAATTGTTTGAAATTGGAGAAGCTCGAAATGATTAATTTATATTATGGAAGATCAAAATTGGGTGTCAACAAACCTCACCCATCAGGATACGTGGGACCCTTATAACCCAATGACTTGGGTATTTTGGAATGTGAGAGGAGAAAATAAGTGGTATAAGAGGAAGGAGCTGTAAAACTATATCAAATCTAAACATATAAAGCTTGCAGGGCTAGTGGAGACTAGAGTCAAGACACATAGAGCTAGTCAAGTAATACAACATATTATACTTGGATGGAGCTTTCTGAATAACTATCAGGATGCAATAAATGGAAGAATCTGGATTATATGGGATAGTAACCTCCTGGATGTGATAGCCATTAGAAGTACAGCTCAGTTCATTCATTGTCAGGTCAAAAATAAAAGGGATGAGATGGAATGCATGTTAACAGTCATATATGGTTTTAACACAGTGGAGCAAAGAAAAAGCTTATGGAATGACATTAAACAACTAGCTACTTCTATTAATATGCCTTGGATTCTAGTGGGTGATTTTAATGCAGTTACATCACCTCAAGATAGGCTATTTGGAAATCCAGTGTCATTTGCAGAGACTAAAGGTTTTAATGAATGCATTCAGGAAGCTAATTTCACAGAACTGCCATGAAAGGGAGATTACTACACATGGTCTAATAAACAACAATGCACTGACATAATTTATAGCAGAATAGATAAGTTATTTGGCAATGGCGAGTGGATGAGTAAATGGGGCTATGTTGTCACTGAATATGATTGCCCAAATGTTTCAGACCATGCTCCTATGCTCTTGACCATTAAGATAATCTCATGGAAAATCAAAGTGCCATTCAGGTTCTTCAATATTTAGGCATCACACAGCAAATTCGACTCTATTGTAGCAAAAGGGTAGAAGAAAGGGAGAACTGGAGATCATATGAGACAAGTTTTTACAAATTTGAAATCACTCAAGCTTGATTTTAGAAAGTTGAACAAAGAAGAATTTCATCATATCACTCAGAAGATTGAAACATGTAGATGTACTTTTCGCGCTATCCATGAGAAAATGAAAACCGACTCATCTGATGAACTTGTGATTAAAGAGAAAGAGATCTTACTTAACCTGGAGAAATGGGATCTTATTGAGGAGAGCGTAATGAAGCAGAAGGAAAGAGTAGATTGGATCAAGTTAGGAGATTCAAACACTAAATATTTTTTATCTGTTCTCAAGGAGAAAACCCAAAGGAAAAAGATCACTGAGTTAACATCTTTGACTTTTGCTAAATTGGAAGATGTTGCAGATATTAAGAAGGAGATCAGACTGTTCTACAAGGGATTTATGGGAAGTTCTGCCAGCTCTCTACCTGCAGTGAATAAGCAAATCATGAAAAAGGAACCAGGACTTACTCATGCACAACAACTTCTATTATGTAAGGAAGTCACAACACAAGAAATTGAGGAAGGACTTCAAGCAATTGTTCAGATAAGGCTTTGGAGTGGATGGATACAATGCTGCATTTTTCAAAAAAGCTTGGCCCATAATCAAGCAGGATGTTGTGGCTGCGGTACAAGAATTTTTCACAACAAGTATTATGCATAGACCAATCAATTGTACTGGTATCACTTTAGTTCCAAAAATTACACAATCAGTCGCTGTGAAGGAGTATCGACCAATAGCATGTTGTACAGTATTGTACAAGATTATTTCCAAGATTTTAGCTACTAGACTACAACAAGTCATTTAAGATGTTATAAGTGATTCACAAGCTGGTTTCATAACTGGGAGGAAAATTGCAGACAACATTATCTTAGCACATGAATTAGTACAAACCTATGGGAGGAAACATACATCACCTAGGTGCATGCTCAAGATGGATCTTCAAAAGGCTTATGATAGCATATAATGGGTGTATCTTCAACGTGTTATGAAAGAGTTGGGGATTCCTATGAAGTTTATGGCTTGGATCATGGAATGTGTCAAAACAATTAACTACTCGATTGTGATTAATGGAGAGTTTACAGAACCATTTGATGCTGCAAAAGGATTGAGGCAAGGGGATCCCATTTCCTCTTTCTTATTTTCTATAGCCATGGAATATCTTAGTAGAAGTCTATGTGCATTGAAATTGAATAAGAATTTTAAATCTCACCCCAAATGTGCTAAACTGAGTATCACACACACGTGCTTTGCTGATGATCTACAGTTATTTGCAAGGGGTGATTTAAAATCTTTCTCAATAATGAATGAATGTTTTCAACAGTTCTCATGTGCCTCAGGACTCAAAAGCTAATTTGGATAAAAGTTGTGTCTATTTTGGTGGAGTGCCTCAGAGAGATAAAGATGTTATCATACAGAAGTTAGGATACAACACAAGAAAATTGCCATTCAAATACTTAGGAGTGCCCTTATCAACTAGGAAGTTGACTCTGCTCCAGTGGCAACCACTTATTGAAAAAATTGTGAAGAGAATTGCTTCTTGGATAGCAAAGAAATTATCTTATGCAGGTAGAATCCAGTTGGTCCAGACAGTGATATTTGGTATACAATCTTATTGGGCTCAGTTGTTCTTGCTCCCCACAAAGGTAGTAAAGACCATTGAGGCCTATTGTAGGAGCTATGTTTGGTCTGGAGTAAGTACTATCACCAAAAAAGCTCTAGTAGCTTGGGATAAGATATGTTTGCCTAAATCTGCAGGAGGGTTGAATATCATAAATATACATTTATGGAACAAAGCTGCTCAAACCAAAGTTTTTTGGGATCTAACACATAAAGAAGATAAGTTGTGGATACACACTTACTATATAAAGGAGCAACAAGTGCAAGTTATGCCCATTCCATCTCAAGCATGTTGGATTACAAGGAAAATATTGGAAGCTAGGACTCAATGGAATCAAGTACAACATTTGGTGAAAAAGCAACATGATATTATAAAGCAAATTTATCTTGGATTGATTGAGGAAAGGACCAGAGTCTCACGGAAATGCTTGATGTTTGCCAATTCTGCTAGGCCTAAAGCCATATTCACCATGTGGCTACTAGTGCAGGCTAAACTTCTCACAAAAGATAGGCTTGTTAAATGGGGTATTAATGTCGATCCTTCGTATATTCTGCCAGCAGAAAAATGAAACAAAAGAACATTTGTTTGTCAAATGTCCATTTGTGAGGCGACTATGGAGTAGAATATTAGATTGGATGCAAAGACAAGAGAACATTGAAGGAGATTGAGATCACCATTATCAGTGGATACTCAAAAATGCTCGAGGGAAAACTCAAAAAGCCCAAATTTTTAAATTGGTATTTGTTGAAACTGTGCATGCCTTATGGATAGAAATGAATGTCAGGATTTTTGAACAACAGGTTGTGGATGAGAGTAGATTGACTAGAAATATTGCTTATGCTTGTAATATTAGAGCACCATTGGCAAAGGATGTAGTACAGTCGTGGCTTGTAAAGTCTTAGTTTTCTGTAGAGATTGATGAGGAGTCTGGTAGATAGCAGTTGGTTAGGATGGTGCTATAAATTAGATTAAGTTGGTTGTGGTAGCTAGCTTGATTTGTAATTCTGTTTCGAGTGATTAATGAAAAAAATTAGTTACCTAAATAAAAAAGACATAACTTTATCTCAATTGTTTCGAAGTCACATTCACAGATAGAGGAGAAAAGATAAATGTAAATAAAGAAGGGAAAATTGTACATAATAGCAAACATTTAAATCAAAATAAATCCTATAGCTACTATTTCATATATTTGTATTTCGCAGCAAATGTGCAGTTAATGTTACACCATTTTTGTCATTTGGTTGGGACCCACGAATTTTTTTAAAAAAAACAGAAGATCTATTTTATACAAATTCCTTCACTATTTTTTCTCTCCCATTTTCTTTCAATTTCTCCTAAAATCTCTCTCCAAATCAGTTTTATTTTAATCAGTTGGGGGCCACTCATTTCAAAAAATGGAAAATTTATTTTTATACAAATCCCTTCGCTATCTTTTCTCTCCCAGTTTCTTTCAATTTCTCCTAAAATCTCTCCCCAAGTCTTTTTTTTAAATACATATATTTTCATCCTATTCACTTATAATTATACAAATACAAATCTTCCCCTACCAATTCTCTTTTGCATTTTCTCTCTTTCTCGCTTTATACAAACACAAATTATACAAATTACAATGTATAATTTGTGTTGTATAAAGAGAGAGAGATTTGATATACAAATGTTTTATTTTGATTCAATTGTATACAAATTCAAATTTTATGCAAATATACAAACACAATCATTGGTACATATACATAGTAGTTACATATATACAATTGAATTGAGAGGCTGCCAGCGATTTATACAAATGAGAGGCTGCCAACAATTTATACAAATGAGAGGCTGCCAGCGATTTATACAAATCTGATAAGTTTGCTATGGAGCGCAATTATACAAACTATAGCTATAACATACAAATATGATTTTTATATTTGCTAAACCTAAAATTTACACTAAAGATATATAGACTAAAAAAACTCTTGTTACGGTTTTCAAACAACCATTCCCTAATTTTTCTGTGGCTTTATGTAAAATATTTTTGTATAATTTTTATTTTGCTTTATCTAAATATCACAGAAAATGGGGAACGTGGGTTGGGGTGGCTAATTTAGATATAAGAGGTTTTTTTAAAATGGGAAAATTATGCAATTAAGCAAATTTTACTATTTAATTACTCATCGTAGCTATAATTTGCTATAATTATCACTTGCAACTAATATTATACATTAATTACGTAGGCTGACTTCGAGTTTGTATAATTAGCCAAGTTTGTATATGTATAATTCGCCAGAATATACAAATACATATGTATAATATACAATTATCTAATTGATATACATATACAATTCACCTCTCTCCCACTCTCTGCCCTCTCTCGCTCACCTCTCTCCTCCCTCTCCCAATCTCGCTTGTCATATATACAAATGCATATGTATAATATACAATTATCTAACCGATATATATATATACAATTCACCTCTCTCCCACTCTCTGCACTCTCTTGCTCGCCTCTCTCCTCCTTCTCCCAATCTTTCTTCCATATATACAAATACATATGTATAATATTCAATTATCTAACAAATATACATATACAATTCACCTCTCTCCCACTCTTTGCCCTCTCTCGCTCGCCTCTCTCCTCGCTATAACATGTAGCTACAAATTGTAATTATCAAACTATAGTTGTCACGCCCCGAGCCTACACCCTGGGAGGGACCGGCACTCGGAGGCCATTTCTGGCCCCAAGCGAACCCTTGGCCTGGCTTTCTTAACTCAGTGGAAACCTCAACAGAATAACTCAATGCAATGCAATATTACAAAACAACTTAACTTATAAAATATGGCCATAAAGGCAACTCGAATCTCAAAATAGAAT
>JAJOOO010002397.1:0-24394 GCA_029582685.1 Solanum piurae
AAAGTATTAGGGCATGTTTGAATAGAGGAATGTGATTTATAAATTGAACAGAGATGTATTAAGTTATGACAACTAATTTTGCAACAATTTAGGGTCTAGACTCTTTCAATCATCTGACTGAAAGCTTTTACATTAGCACAAGAATAATGCTACATTCATTCAAATGAAATGTCAGTAGAGCAAAATAAATATCCATAATAGTAGATTCCATACCTTAAATAAGGCAAAAAGAGCTTAATTCATGTGACAACTCAAGTTGTTTGATCTTGAAAGGTCTTAAAGAAAGCACATTCTTTTTTAGTCCATCCCTTTTCTGCATTTTTACTTGAATTTGCTGATATCATTGATCGTCTTCACACCTCAATTTTTCTGATATGAATTTAGATTGTACTTGAATTCTAGTAACCAAGTGTCTGCATTAGCATTAGTCAATGTAGTTCTCCACGGTTCATCTAACAGAATATGCACGGTAACATCAAAAAGACAGTGTCATTTTGCTATTTTCTGGGCTAGTGACTACACTAAATGTAGCAAGCAGATTCATGATTTTCTTTAAAATAGTATTCATTGTATGGATATTGTGAGTAGTAATGACTATTCTCTATCCATTGTGAAATTGATCAAGGATCGTGGATTGGATGTTGGTGATGGAATTGGGTTATATCGGCATCCTAGTTTATTATCAAGGTTTATTTTCAAATTATTTTCTAAGGTTCATTATTCAAGAATTAGGACTGTATTTTTTCTTTCGTACTTGTGATTGGAATATCTAGATTCTCAAATTTTTGTTTGCTTTTCTGCATTTGTATTAGCAAGAAAAGTTTGCCGGACAGTTGTGTAAATGATTTAAGAATTAGGACCAATAAGTTGATGTATATGGAGTATGAATATATGATGATTTTGCAGATGCCCAAATTTTGTCTTCTTAATCTATTTTTTTGTATTGGGAGTAAGAGTTAAGAAAAGATTTCTGGCACAATCTGTTATTCGATAACTCAGAGATAAGTGGTTATACAATTCAATTCATCTATTTGCTCCCTTTGAAGATCTTGTGCCTGAATGCATGCTTATACAATCTTGAATGTCATGTCTGAATAGCTAAGAATTGAATTAGAATGAACAAAGAACTGATAATTAGAGATGGTTGTACAGTTTTGAGTGTCTTGTGATAACTCGAGCTATTTGATCATAGTTTTTCCAAAACATCTTGTACTATCATTCTTGAAAGGTCTTACAACAAGAACATTCTTTCTCAGTTTGTATATTTCTTTTGATAGGACATTTTTTGCATTTTTACTTGAATTTGTTGTTAACATCGATTGTCTTCACATCTCAACTTTGCTAATCTGTACTTGTTTTGTACTTGAATTCTAGTAACCAAGTGTCTGCATTAGCATTAGTAACCAAGTGTATGCATTAGCATTAGTAACCAAGTGTCTGCATTAGCATTGATTCTATGGAGATTGTGAGTAGATATAAAGTTGTCACAAAAGACAGTTTAAATGGTCATTCTGCCGAAGTTGATATAATCACAACAAATGCCTGGAAATAAGGACCCCATTTCACGCAAAACTCACATGTTGAAGATTACTCCAAGCTTGTCTTCTCGCATTATATCTGCTACATGTTCCTTAATCCTCAGGGCTGCATCATTAAGTTGATGTCTTCCATACTGTGATTGACTTTAATAAAGCAAAACTGTTTGGGATCTACACAATACTTATATTCCTTGTGCATGGGAAAAGATTCCTCTGGGTCTTCCAAACAGAAAAGGTTGAGCTGATATAGTTTTCTCAAATTCTCTAACTTTGTGTCCTCTTATAATTCAGTTAGTTCAAATACACAATAATCATCAATTCTCATATGTCGTAGCTTAGCAAATCTCCAACTACTAGGTGATAGTACACTGTTTGATATTTTATTCACCACCAGAGTTTTTTAGCAAGTCTAGAGTTACAAACTTTGTTTCACATGTTTTCTCCGCTGATTGATTTCTTCTCTAAGTCACAAACAAGAATGGATACCTTCCTGGTAAGTGTTCAAACACGTGCCATAAGAAAGAAGAATTTGTCATCCTTCAAAAACTCTTTTAACGGGGGATAAAAAATCAAGAGCACTACATTTAGGGTACACCTTGTGTAATTTTCTGAAGTTCGATAGTGTATTTGAGCCTTTTCCATTTAATAAATGACGATTTTTTTAAAAAAAATCTCCTAAATATTTTTTGTACTGATATGCTACATGTTATAAAAGCTTATTCTAAGAGACCAAAATAAACAATTAAAAGACGTAATAACTATCATGAGACAGTTAATGGGTGATTGTTTATGTAGTGAAGGGGCAAGGCAGTTAAAAGAGAGTGTTCAGGAAAAGGAAAAGGGAATTCTGGGAAAGCTCTAGCCTCTCAAATGTCTAGAAAGGTTGTGATCTAGTTAATCTTAGGTTATGTATTATATAACTAAAATTCATTCATGTCTTAGAATAAAATTTGTGGTATTGGCAGTGTCCTAGTGATTGTTTTTTAGATTTCTTGTGTAATATCAATGTATCTGGTGTGAAACATCAATATCTATTCCTTTATTTACATTTTTAGCAGTAAAGTCTATCAATTTAGTATTAAAGCATCAACTTTCGGGGATAGTAAGTAGAATGGAGAGACGAGTCAAATAAGTGGAGACTAATCTGATAGGGGTGATGTCAGAAAACTGGAAGGATGGTTTCAAGAAATAAGAGAGTCTCTTACAAGAATTGAAGTACATGGGACAACCATGATGGCAGCAGAGTCCCTTTCTCAAACTAGATTCATCGGAAACTAAGAAGAGGGAAGCGATGTCAACTTGGCTGGAGAAAAAAATGGGAAGAAATTTCGGAAACCACAATTAATAGTTTTCGAAGGAGAGGATCCTTTAGGATGGATTTTCAAAGTGGAACGGTATTTTGGAGTAAGTAAAATTTCTGAAGCGGAAAGATTACAGGCAACAGGTGTTTGTTTGAAAAGAAAGGCCTTAAATAGCTAATTTTGGATAGAGTCTCGGTAACCAATGCTAACTTAGGTAAACTTAAAAGGGAGTTGTTCAACCGATTTCATCATTCTCAAAGGATCAATCAGTATGATGTTTTAATGGGGTTGAAGCAGGTTACCACAGTAACCGCATTTCGAGAAGAATATTAAAAGGTGTCAGCGTCTAAGCAGGAGGCGTTTGATGGACTGTTACGTGGCGTATTTTTGAATGGGCTAAAAGAGGAAATTTGTACCTTGTGTAATTTTCTGAATGTCTAGAAAGGTTGTGATCTAGTTTATCGTAGGTTATGTATTATATAACTAAAATTGATTCATGTCTTTATTTATGGTGTTGGTAGTGTCCTAGTGATTTCTTGTTGTAATATCAATGTATCTAGTCTGAAATATCATTATTTGTTCCATTATTTACTATTTCAGCAGTAAAGTCAATATATACCTTTTAGAAAAAGTATAAGATCTAAAATTATGTAAGTTATTAGTAACATGAGACATTAGCCTATTATGTTGTATCTAAGGTTGAGGAATATATGAGCAGACATTATAGTCAAAAGATAATATTATCAGGGAGAATAATTTCTCAAGGATTATATATTCTACAAAGTTCACATAAGGTCAAAATCTAAATTGTAATCTATTTGCTTTAATCAGTGTAATAAATAAATAAATAATGATATAAAAATAGCCGTTTATCAAAATAATGACCCGCAAATATATACTCTCTTAAGTTTAATGCCATCAAACGTAGAAGAAGAATCCTGCAAAGTTAACAACACATCACGGGTAAAGACTCAAGAGCTAATAGAGATAGGCACTCCCTTGATATTTGATCCAAATACCGCAAGGCACATCAGGAAAAAATTTACCCAGGAAGAACTCACTTTTGAAAAGATGCGGATTCCATTTTCTGCGACTTTAAGTACATTCTTCCATACTAGAATTTGGAGCTGTCAAGAAGTTTGGTGAACGGGAATGGGGTATCTGTTCACTTATCGGATATAATAGAGAAGAATGACACTAAGAAGTATGAAGATAAAAATTTTACTTTTAGGAAGTTGAGTTATGATGACTTTTTTCTATCCATCGTGAAATTGATCAAGAATCGTGGTTGGGTGTTGGTGATGAAATTGGCTATATTGGTATCCTGATTTATCAAAGTCAATTTTCAAATTATTTTCTAAAGTTCGTGATTCACAAATTAGGCCTGTATTTTTTAATTTGTATTTCTGATTGGAATATCTATATTCTCAAAAAAATTTAGGCTTTTCTGTACTTGTATTTGCAAGATAAAATTGGTTGACAGTTGTGTAATGATACAAGAACTAAGACCAAAAAAGTTACTTGACCATGTAAAAATATGTACACCGTCGATGGATACTAGTTAAACTCTTATTTTTGTCCACGTTACGTAAAATAACAATCTTGGAATTAATAGAAATGATGTTTCTATACATTCTATTGTATTCACAACCAGTAGTAGAAGCCCAATGAATTTTTCCGTTAAAAAATATACCCCAAACATTTAAAAATACCCCACTTGGAGGACATACATGATCAACAATTTCCCAAGAATTACTCATAAGACTATATATTTTGAACTTAACTCGATTATATGACCTTTCATGTGTGAAATTAAAGAGAATGGCAACTACCTAATAATCATCGTGAAACTCACCATATATAAAACCATAAATATAACGGGAAACATATCTTAGTCCAGTTTCAAAATCAGGCAATTTCGTGTACTTTCTAATCGATGGATTCCATGGAAACAAGTCTTTTTTTCCCACCGGCAAGACAAGTTAGACAAATCAATCCATTCAGCGAACCCAAAATTTCCAAAAGTTGATAAGGTTTTTCCATGGGAATATTCAAGTCAGATGTCTCTATAATAGAATAAAAAAGTAGAGATCTAACAGAACAATCCATAAGACGATTGTACACGAGCTTAATAACCCCCATCATAAGACTATGGTGAGTGTTTTCCTTGTTACTAATTGAAAAACTGAGATAAGATTTGATAAATTTAGGGTTAGATATTAAATCGAGCCAGTATTTTGAAACCGACTTGTATTGCAAGAGGGATTTCACCAGAAGCCTTAAGAAAATTCCAGTGATGAGTTCAAGTGGAAAGCTACGGATTGTCGAACTCGAGTCTTGCATTGAATATTTTGAAAATTGAGATTGCTTTGTGATCCTTAAAGGTTTATTTCCCTTAGATTCCAATTTTTAAGGGTTCCGCTTTTTTATAAGGAGAGAATGACTGCGGCTATGGTATTATAAACCTCACAAAAGGACTCTTGTTGTTTTTTTCTAGAGCCATCAGTATGGGTCAACTCAATCCATCTCGTGATTTGATAGGATTGGATTAAAATCATTGAATCATACTTGCATTTGAGCCTTTTTAGCCTTGTTGGGTATTAATTGCCCTGAGTTTCTTACCATAAATAGGTTTTGCTTTTAGGAAAAGGTTTAGGATTTACTAGTCATTTTCTTGTAAGAAAAGGTTTATGAATCTATAAATAGAGGCTTGTTCTTCTATCTTAATCAGTATTCACAATGTAGTCCAAGGGGTTTTGAGAGTTTTGGTTGGAGAGAGAATTTGTGGGACACAAGTGATAACTTGTGTGAACCTCCCATGTATTTTGAGTGAATTGGTTGAGGTTATTTCTTACTATATTTTGGACTCTCATATTTATATAGTGGATCACTCATATCCTTTGTGGAAGTAGGTCGATTGACCGAACCATGTTAAAACTTTGTGTCTTATGGTATATTTCTCATTTGTCTTTTTACTTATGGTCTATCAAGGTTTTCTTTGCTCACTTCCGCATGAAACCTACTTATTTAGGTCCTAACAAGTGGTATCAGATCCAAGTTCAATGATGTAGCCAGGTTTGATAGATCAATGAGGGAGCTAGGTCCAATGGTTCAATTATGGAGCCAAGTTCAATGGTTTAATGATTCAATGGTTGAGTCAGGTTAAAAATTAAGTGTTCATCTTGGTGGGTGTAGTTTTAGCTGCAACCTATTTGACATTAATGAAGATTGTTAGAGAAATTGTTTCAAAGAGGCTCTCTGTGTCGAGACATAGATTTGATAGAGGAGATTATGGAGAGGAGATGCAAGTTGATGAAGATTATGTTAAAGAAGGTGGATAAATTGATTTTGTCAGAAAGTCAGACCAAGGAGGAGAGTTTTTGGGTATTGATTGCACTGAGTTTCTTACCATAAATAGGTTTTCCTTTTAGGAAAAGATTTAGGATTGGCAAGTCCTTTTATTGTAGGAAAAGGTTTATGACTCTATAAATAGAGGCTTGTTAATTCACAACGTAGTCCTAGGGGTTTTGAGAGTTTTGGTTGGGGAGAGAATTTGTGGGACACATGTGATACGTTATCACCTGTGTGAACCTCTCATGTATTCCGAGTGAATTGGTTGAAGTTATTTCTTTCTATTTTTTGTACTCTCATATTTATATAGTGGATTTCTCATCTCCTTTGTGGACGTAGGTCAATTGACCGAACCACATTAAATCTTTGTGTCTTATGGTATATTTCTCGTTTGTCTTCTTACTCATGGTCTATCAAAATTTTCTTTGCTAGCTTCCAGTGACACCTGCTTATTTCAGTCCTAACAAGGCTAACCTGAGTAAGCTCGTTTATTTCCAAAGCCCATGTGGGTAGCCCATCTTGGATGGGCTAGCCGGTGTTGATAAATTATGTTCATGATAGGTTCAAGATAGGAAAAGAAAGAAATAATAATTTTCTCTGTTAGTTTCAAAATAGGAAAATAAATAAATAATACTTTTCTTTGTTCCCACTCAAAGTTGGATTTGAAATTAAAACCTAATTTGTACTGTTATAAATAAACTAGTTTTTGGGTACGTGCGTTGCACGTATATGGTTTCAAGTGATATGTAAGATAATAAAAATATAAATTAATTAAAGGTACCAAGAATGCGGAGAATGATGATGAACATTAATATTATATTTTAGTCACGTAGCACTTAAACTCAAAATGGAGTCGATATTTGAGGAGGTGCTTCTTTGTAAATTATGTAATTTATATATCATTTCACACACATTTTATATTAGATTTGATGAGATGAATTTTGCTATCTAAACAATAATTTGTAGATAAATTATTTCTTGTCTACCTAAAAGAAGGCCAAAATGATTTCTTTCATCTTATTGGATATATACTAATGTTTCAATGATTCCTACTTCCTAGTATCTCACTAAAAAGCCTGTAGTATTCATATTTTATTTTGATTTCTCTACAATCTCTGTACTTGTGAATAAAAACAATAACAAACATTATAATCTTCATCTCAGCATCTGATATGTTAATTAGGCTGCAACAAAAACAAACAAACATAGGGAATTCAAGTTAATTAGTAACCTGAACTTATTAATAGTAAAAGCATATATAGATAATTTCTCGTCTTATTAATTATATTTATTACAATTATAAAGTAAATTGCTAACAAAAACACTTCATTAGCCATTTATTTTATAAACACCAACTTTTTTGTTTTATTATTGAGTGCAGGTAAGAAGAGAAGTTTAAATAGTTGAGTATTGTTCTACAAAAAGCTTCGAACTGTAAATTTTCATATCTCAGAGTAATTGTTTAATAAGAATAGATATTTATGGGTAGCCAATTAAATTTAAGGGAATTAGCCAATTCATGCAAAAGGAGTTGATCACATACTGAAACTGTAGAAAGTTGAAGCACCATAAACATCGGAACCACGTTTACCATCAAAACATTAGCAAAACTAATATTTTAATTTCTTAAATTAAGCAATATTCAACTAAGTAACTTTTTCTTTTTGAGGAAGGATTATATAGGTGAAATCTGCAAGTTCACGATCATGTATGTACATTTATACAATTTAAACATGACAATAATTGATTTGATAATTTATTATTGAAAAAGTCATACCTCCTCAACTCTGATGAAATTATGTTTGGGACTATGCTGCATGAAAATTTAAAAATCAGAATGATGAATCAATGGCAAGAAAAACATAAAAATGATTGAAAATCTTATTTGGAAAGGAAATAGAAATTTAAGAGACAGTTCACGCTATAGGCATAGATGTATTCTTGAACAAACAACAAAGAAAGTGTCTTATACAAATCTTAAAGTCCTAAATGACTTTTCTTCTTCTGAAAAACCTTTCGATTCAATCAATAACCCTTCAAATTATCAATGTTTTGTATTCTAGCAATTAAGATTCTTTACTAAAATTAATAGTGATTTATTATTATATTTTTTTTAGAATAATGATTTATTCTTATAAAAATTGCTTCTTTAAATCTTGATTGTTGCAAATTGCAATTAAGAGACTTTTTTAAAAATTAAATGTTATAAATTGCATATACACGTTTCACTATGCTAATTATGATTTATTATTTTTGAAAGGTAAATAAAACATTATTGTTTAATATTTAGTTAGATTTTTTAATTATATTTTAATTTTAATATAAATAGGGGTAAAATGGTAATCCAACTTTAGAGTTTGGAGCTTCCCACTTTTAGTAATACTAGACTTTTGACATGTGCGTTGCACGTGATTATCAATTAAGAATATTTAAGCAAAGATTTGAATAATAAGCTTTGTACAAAATAATATTTCATATTCTTTTGTGAATGTTCAATGTGGATCGTCATATATATCTCTTATAAACACAAATCTATAAAGATGGTCAACGAAAAATTTTGTTAGTTAAATGCAATAGTGTATATATATATTTCAATTTGATAAGGTTCAATCATGTAATTAGTCGTATCTCACTAATATTACCTTATAGACAATATTTGTTGTATGTTTTTCTTGTCATCTAACCAGATATATTTTGCACATGTATTCCACTTAATTTGTTTAGATGTCATATGAACATGTGGAGAGCAACTACATTTTAGTTTTTAGAACTATTTTTGTATATTAATGTTTATTTTATAAGTTATAACATAATAAATGACGTTCTTTTTGTTGGCTCTCATATTTAACTTCTCGATTGTCTGTGTACATAAATCAAAAATAGTTATCAGACTGTTCATAGTTAACTGAGAAAGGTTTCCATTTTGTTTTACCAAAAAAACTTAAAATTAAAATTAAAGAATATATTCTATCAGTGAAATCATATATATAATCACCTGTTTATCTTACACCCAACAAAAATATAGTTCATGTACTTGTAAATAATTTTTAATTTATTCAACCATACATGATTCATCCAAGGAAAAATAACAACACCGTGTTATCACATATAAAGGGCAGTGGAGGAGCCAAATTTTTTATTAAAGGTGTCCAAGAATAATGGTGTGTGACTGTCAAAATAAAACAAAAATATTGTGTTATTTGGGGTTCAAACCCGAAACTCCTTCAATCAAATGGACACCCATTACCACTGTATCAAAGGTAAATCTTTTGTCAAGGGTGTCCAACTTTAAATATATATTCTTTAAATATAGAATTTGACATATATATACAACGTAATATTTTGACGAAGGGTGTTAAATTGGACACCTTGGGATGGCTGTGGCTACGCCACTGTATAAGGGATATAATAATATGAAAAATTATTGGTCAAAAGCTAATATACGGAAAGATGAAAGATAGAAATAATTAATGTAATAACTATGAGATTTCATAATATTATAACTAAAAAATGTAAAAGAGTGTGAATAAAATTTGCAATAATTAGTCATAACTAAAAGAATTTGTAATGTTTGAACTATAAAATTGATGTGCAATACATGAATTTCTAATAAATTTTATACGTACATAAATAAATAGGACTTTTAATTATGTTACTATTTTTTTTTTATAGTTATTAGATATTAATTTAGTGTAGTGACAAAATGAAAATGTTTATTCCATATTACTTGTAACAACCCGTATCCGAAAACAGACCAACCAGTAGATTTCCAAAAGTTGCAGGTGCAACCCACGGTTGTGACCCATGGACCGTAGGGTGACCCATAGTCTATTTTGGTGGTCCGTGGATGGCCACCTGCAACCCTTCCCAGAGAAATCCAGAAAATTTGGCTAAGGATAGACCCACACCAGGACCTACGGACCGTAGGTCAGACCACGGCCGTGTTCCAAGGCAATAGGTTAGATCCTCAGATTTCAACTCTCTGAAGCCGAACGACGGCCGAACAGAACGGACCGTTGGTCCATCTACGGTCCATCTGTCTGGTCCGTCGGTTGGCCCGATAACTTTTAAGTCAGGTCGTTTGGTCTTTTCCTTATACGTTACGTTGGACCTGTAAACTATGTCGTTTAACCCCTAAACTACGTGGTTTTGGTCAGTTTTAGTCTAGTAAACTAATTAGAACTTACCCTAATCAATTATTCACCTAAATCAAGAAAAAATTACAACAAAAGAGGAGAAACAAGTCGAGCAACCCTAGTTCAAGAACGCACCGAGTTCTCATCAGTTCTATCTCCGAAATCAAAAGATTTCTCCGTAGAATTCGTCACCAGGTATGTGGGATTTCACTAGTGGGTTCCTTTCACCCATTAGGTACCTATAATTTAGTCAGGTTCTTGATTCCCTTCGTATTATCTAGACCTAGGGTTTTCTAGAATTTCAATAGATTATTATGAATTGATTATTTTAATGTTCTAAATCAGACTATCATGTAGTAGTATCGTTTTTGCCCAGGATTCATGCATAAACTCAGAACCCTAGTTATGTATTTATTTTAGTTCATGATTTATATTAGCTAGGATAGGTAAATAGATATACATGCCTCAGTTTTCAAATGCTTCATTATCAGATATAAATACATGTTGCATTTTCAGAATTGCATGTTAGATTATTGAGCTATCCAGTTTACTTCAGTATGCTATACAATTCAAATATTCAGTTGGGAGTAGGCTTTATACCGAGTTGGAGTAGGGTTAGTCACTCTCATGTCCCAAAACTGCATGCCCCCGTAGGTTATAAGTCCCCCTCTGTGGGCATTAGTTTAGTGATCATGCCAGTCATGCCTCTATACCTCTGACAGGGTATATTGGGTCCTCTCGATGGGGAGTATACATCAGACTCCACATTTAGCTCATGTGGTTTTATGTCGGTTATTAGTAGCACCCACATGCAGATTATATTGCATTGACCATATTACTAGTTACAGTTAGATTTCAGTCTCAGCATGTTATAAACCTGGTCATTGCATTCAGTTAGTTCATATTCAGTTTGTTTAGCATATTTATCATGTTCAAATTGTATCATTGCAGTATTGCTTTGTTCATTTATATGATTATTCAGCTTTACTCAATCATGCATGCTCAGTACCTTTCAACTACTGATGCATACTCTGCGCTACATCTTCTCGTGATTTAGGTTCAAGTCCTCAGCTTCTAGATCACTCATAGATCGGTTCCCAATCTTCAACTCATCAGTATCAGTGGTGAGTCCTCATTCTCCAAGGACGACAAACACGTTTCCTTTACTTTTAGTCTTTAGTTTAAGTTTTGCTAGATTTAGCTAGGGCATGTCCCAGTATTTCTAGTCAATAGAGGCTTATTTCAGACATAGATAGATTCATCTTTAGTGTTTGAGTTTTATTTTAGTATCTTAAACCCTTCTTAGTTTTATTTATATATTTAGACAGTAATGGGTATTCCCCATCCTTTCAGTTTATCTTATGATTTAGCTTCCGCTTAGTATCTCCTTACTTCAATTTATTTAGTATGCTTATTATATGTCAGCAGGGTTAGCTTGGGGTCATTCGTGATCCTAGGTCCCATGTACGCATCCTCAGGGTAGCTTTGGGGCATGACAACTTGGTATCAGAGCATTAGGTTTAAGAGTCCTAGGATGTTTGAAAAGCTTCACTAAGTAGAGTCCTTTTCATGGGTGTGAACTGCACCACATCTAATGAGAAGGAGGTTGCAAAGTGTTTTAGGATAAAACTTCACTTCTTTCATACTCTTATCATGCGTGAGGTATGATCCAACTTCTCATTCTAACTCGTCGTTATGCATTTCAGATCATGCCTCCTCATAGAGCTTATGAAAGAATTGCCCGCAACGCTAACAAGCAGCTCCTCCAGTCCCAGATTAGGAAGTTTCGAATGCAGAGTTTCGGAACGCTATTCAACTTTTAGCTCAGAGTGTGACCAACCACATTAACCAGCAAGTTCCATTTCCTGAAAATATTAGTGGTGGATCAGTGGAAACTAGGGTTCGTGATTTTGTAAGGATGAATCCGCCTAAGTTCTTACGATCGCAAATGGGTGAGGATCCCCAAAACATCATTTATGAGGTCAAGAAGATCTTCGGAGTGATGCAAGTGACTGGTAATGATAGGGTAGAGTTGGCATCCTATCAGTTTAAGGATGTAGCTCACATCCGTTATACTCAATGGAAAGAGAACAGGGGCACGAATGCAACTTCTATCACTTGGGAATGCTTTAGTGAGACTTTTCTGGGAAAGTTCTTCCTAAGAGAGTTGAGGAAGGCAAAAGCTCAAGAGTTCATGAATTTGAGGCAAAGTAACATGACAGTCCAAGAGTACAAACTCAAATTCACCCAACTCTCCAGGTATACTTCTCACATGGTTGCTGATTCGAGGGCTCAAATGAACAAGTTTCTGTATAGTGTATCCAACTTAGTAAAATCAGAGTATAGAAATGCTATGTTGCTGGAAAATATGAGCATTTCTAGGCTCATGACTCATGCTCAACATGTTGAGGGGAATAAGCTTAGGGAACAGGCTAAAGCGAATAAGAAGGCTAGAATAGGCAACTATGAGTAATTTCAACAGAAATCGGGTGGTGGAAATCCCTCGCAGCTTCAACAAAGGTCTTCAGCTCCAGCACCTTCATCAGCTAGTGTTCCATCCTTCAAGTTTCGACAGGATCAAAAAGGTAGGGCATCAGGTTTTATGTCTTAGGGGAGTATTTTAGGCACCAGAACCTACCCAACTTGTCCAAAGTGTGGTAACAACCATCCGAGAGAGTGACTTGTAGGAAAGGAAGAATGCTTTGGGTGTGGTCAGTTTGGTCACAAGTTGAGAGATTGTCCTTCTTCTAAACAGGGTCAGAGAGGTAATAATAATAGGGCTCAGTCTATAACTTCTGCAGCACCAATAGGTATCCCGACTCAGCAGGGTAACTCATCTGGTACAAGTGGCGGTCAGCGGTAGAATAGGTTGTATGCTCTTCAGGCTCGCCAGGATCAGGAAGATTCTCCTGATGTAGTCACTGGTACGTTACGAGTTTTTAACCTAGGTGTTTATGCTTTGTTAGATCTAGGGGCTACTCTTTCCTTCGTAACTCCTTATATAGTTGTCAACTTCAATGTTAGTTCAGAAACTCTTTTAGAACCCTTCTTAGTCTCTACTCTAGTCGGTGACCAGTTATAGCTAGACGGGTATACAAAAATTACCCTATCACAGTCTCTCAAAAAGTCACCTCAGCAGATCCTGTAGAGTTAGAAATGGTAGACTTCGATATCATTCTAGGCATGGATTGGTTACATTCCTGTTATGCCTCAGCTGATTGTAGAACTAGGATCGTTCATTTTAAGTTTCCATACGAACCAATCTTAGAATGGAAGGGTAGTAGCTCTGCGCCTATGGGTTGATCCATTTTTTACCTTAAGACCAGAAAGGTGATCTCTAAGGGTTATCGCTATCATCTAGTTTGGGTTAAGGATTCAAGCTTTGAAACCCCAACTCTTGAGTCAGTTCCAGTAGTTAATGAATTCCAGAAGTGTTTCCAGAAGATCTTCCTAGAGTTCCTCCCAAAAGGAAATTGACTTTGTAATTGATCACCTTCCATATATCCAGCCTATTTCTATTCCTCCTTATACAATAGCTCCAGATGAGCTTAAATAATAGAAAGACGCTGTTGAAAGACCTTTTAGATAAGGGCTTCATCAGACCTAGTATTTTCCCATGGGGTGCACCAGTGTTGTTCATGTAAAAGAAAGATGGTTCTATCAGGATGTGCATTGACTATCAACAGTTGAATAAAGTCACAATCAAGAATAAGTATCCCATCCCCATGATTGATGACTTGTTTGACAAACTTCAGTGTGCTAGTCCTTTCTCAAAAATAGACCTGAAGTCTGGTTATCATCAGATCAGATTCAGAGATAGTGACATTCCAAAAATAGCCTTCATAACTCGGTATGGTCATTATGAATTTGTAGTTATGTCATTTGGATAAACCAATGCTACTGGAGCTTTCATGGATTTGATGAACAAGGTGTTCAAGCAGTACTTGGACTTGTTCGTTATCGTCTTTATTGACGATATCCTCATTTACTCCAGAAGTGAGGAAGAACATGCGATTCATTTGAGGGTTATCCTGCAAACACTCTAAGATCACCAGCTATTTGCTAAGTTTAGCAAGTATGAGTTTTGGTTGCAATTAGTTACTTTCCTTGGGTATATTGTGTCTAACGAAAGGATCCAAGTGGATTCTCAGAAAATAGAGGCAATAAAACAATGGACCATACTTCTCCTACATATATTAGAGGTCTTTTGGGTTTGGCAGGTTATTACAGAAGGTTTGTGGAAGTATTTTCATCCATAGCTTCTCCATTGACTAAGTTGACTCAGAAAAATGTTAAGTTTGAGTGGTCAAATGATTGTGAGAAGAGCTTCTCAGAACTAAAAACTAGATTGACTAGAACTCATGTTTTGACTCTACCAGAGGGTTCATATGGGTATGTGATCTATTGTGATGCATTCAGAGTCGGCCTAGGTTGTGTGTTGATGCAGCGAGGTAAGGTTATAACTTATTCTTCTAGAAAACTTAAGGTGTATGAGAAGAACTATCCAACTCATGACCTTAAGCTTGCAGCATTGGTGTTTGCACTTAAGATTTGGAGACATTACTTGTATGGTGTTCACGTAAATGTGTTCACAGACCATAAGAGCCTCAGTATGTGTTCACCCAGAAAAAAGTTGAATCTTCAACAAAGGAGATGGCTTAAGTTCCTCAAGGATTATGATATGAGTGTGCATTACCATCCTGGTAAGGCCAATGTAGTAGCATATGCTCTTAGCAGACTATCTATGGGTAGTATAGCACATGTTAAGGAAGAAAGAAAAGAACTAGCAAATGATGTTCATAGGCTTGCTCGCTTGGGAGTTCTACTTATGAGCATATCATATGGTGGTGTAACAGTTCAGAATGGGTCAAAATATTTATTAGTAGCGGAGGTTAAGGAAAATCAAGACAGTGATCCTATATTGCTTCAACTAAATGGTGCATTTCATCAGCAGAGAGTTAAGGTTTTCTCCCAAGGGGGAGATGGTGTGCTTCGTTATTAGGGTCGTTTATGTGTTCCTAAGGTGGGTGAGTTGAGAGAGAAGATTCTTGTAGAAGCTCATAACTCCAGGTATTCTATTTATCCAGGTGCTACTAAGTTGTACTGTGATCTACGGGAAGTTTTTTGGTGGAATGGAATGAAAAGGAATATAGCAGATTTTGTGGCTAAGTGCCCCAATTGTGAGCAAGTGAAGGTAGAACATCAGAAACCAGGAGATATAACTCAAGAGATCAGCATTCCTACTTGGAAATGGAAGATGATCAACATGGCCTTCATTACAAGTTTACCTTGTACTTGCAGACAACATGACTCCATTTGGGTGATAGTTGATTTAGTTACTAAGTCTGCGTGCTTTTTGGCTTAAGACTACTAAGTCTGCGTGCTTTTTGGCTATTAAGACTACAAATTCAGCAAAAGACCACACCAAGCTTTACATTAATGAGATATTCAGGTTGCATGGGGTTCCTTTTTCTATCATCTCATATAGACATCCTCAGTTTATCTCTCATCTCTAGAAGTCATTTCAGAAAGGTCTTGGTACTCAGGTTAATCTTAGCACAACATTTCATCCACATATGGATGGTCAGGCAGAGCGTACCATTCAGACCTTAGAGGACATGTTGAGAGATTGCATGATCTATTTCAAGGGTAGTTGGGATGATCACCTTCCTCTTATAGAGTTCGCCTACAATAATAGTTACCATTCAAGCATTCAGATGGCCCCTTATGAGGCATTGTATGGGCGGAGATGTAGATCTCCAATTGAGTGGTTTGAAGTAGGTGAAGCGATGAGTCCACAATTTGGACTCATTTAGAGCTTTATTTTAATAGATTTAGTGTCCTCAAATGCATATTTTGTGTCAATAACTCATGTAAATCCTTGAATTTTAGGTATTTGAATTGAGGAACAAAGCATGGATACTAATGAGTGAAAAGGAACAAGGCAACTGAAAGAACGAAGAAAAGAAGGCCTGAGAATCGCCTAAACCATTGGGCTAGTTGCCGAATGGTCATGGTTTCGCCTAATGTTCCAGTGTGCCAAGCCCTGAAAGAGAAAATCAAGTCGGCGATAGAAAGGATCAGTTGGCGAGTTACCGAACGGTTCTGCGATGCAGTGCCATATCGCCCAAAGTTACAGAACTTGAAGTTGCTGAAGGCCAAAGCAAAAAGGCAATGACTTTTTTCTATCCATCGTGAAATTGATCAAGAATCATGGATTGGGTGTTGATGATGAAAATGGCTATATTGGTATCCTTATTTATCAAAGTCAATTTTCAAATTATTTTCTAAGGTTCGTGATTCAAAAATTAGGCCTATATTTTTTCATTTGTACTTCTGATTGGATTATCTGGATTCTCAAAAAAAATTAGGCTTTTCTATACTTGTATTTGCAAGATAAAATTGGCTGACAGTTGTGTAATGATTCAAGATCTAAGACCAAAAAGGGCACTTGACCATGTAAAAATATCTACACCATCAATGGATATTAGTTAAACTCTTATTTTTGTCCACATTACGTAAAATAACAATCTTGGAATTAATAGAAATGATGTTTCTATACATGCTATTGTATTCACAACCAGTAGTAGAACCCCAATGAGGCTTTTTGTTCAAAAATATACCCCAAACATTTAAAAATACCCCACTTGGAGGACAACTATGATCAACAATTTTCCAAGAGTTACTCATAAGACTATATATTTTGACCTTACTTTGATTATATGACCTTTCATGTGTAAAATTAAAGAGAATGGCAACTACCTATAATAATCATCATGAAACTCACCATATATAAAACCATAACGATAATGGGAAACATATCTTAGTCCAGTTTCAAAATCAGGCAATTTCTTGTTCTTTCTAATCAATGGATTCCATGGAAACAAGTCTTTTTTCCCACCGGCAAGACAAGTTAGACAAATCAATCCGTTCAGCGAACCCAAAATTTCCAAAAGTTGGTAAGGTTTGCCATGGGAATATTCAAGTCAGATGTCTCTATAATAGAATCATAAAGTAAAGATCTAACAGAAAAATCCATAAGACGATTGTACACGGCTTAATAACCCCTATCATAACACTATGGTGAGTGTTTTCCTTGTTAGTAATCGATAAACTGAGATGATATTTGATAAATTAAGGGCTAGCGATTAAATCGAGCCAGTATTTTGAAACCGACTTGTATAGCAAGAGGGGTTTCACTGAAAGCCTTAGGAAAATTTCAATGATGACGTAAAATGAAAGGCTAGACATTGTCGAACTCAAGTCTTGCATTGAATTTTTTGAAAATTGAGATTGGTTTGTGAGCCTTAAAGGTTTATCTCGCTTAGATTCAAATTTTTAAGGGTTCCGCTTTTGCATAAGGAGAGAATGACTGCAGCTAAGGTATTATAAACCTCACAAAAGGACTATTGTTGTTTTTCTAGGGCCATCAATATGGGTAAACTCAATCCATCTCATGATTTGATAGGATTGGACTAAAATCTTTGAATCGGACTTGCATTCGAGCTTTTTTAGCCTTGTTGGGTATTAATTGCCATGAGTTTCTTACCATAAATAGGTTTTACTTTTAGGAAAAGGTTTAGGATTGACTAGTCATTTTCTTGTAAGAAAAGGTTTATGAATATATAAATAGAGGCTAGTTCTTTCTAACTTAATCAGCATTCACAATGTAGTCAAAGGGGTTTTGAGAGTTTTGGTTGGAAAGAGAATTTGTGGGACACAAGTGACAAGTTATCACTTGTGTGAACCTCCCATGTATTCTGAGTGAATTAGTTGAGGTTATTTCTTACTATATTTTAGACTCACATATTTATATAATGGATCGCTCATATCCTTTGTGGAAGTAGGTCGATTGACCGAACCACATTAAAGCTTTGTGTCTTATGATATATTTCTCATTTGTCTTTTTACTCATGGTCTATGGAGGTTTTCTTTGCTAACTTCCGCATAAAACCTGCTTATTTAGGTCCTAACAAGTGGTATCAGATCCAAGTTCAATGATGTAGCTAGGTTTGATGGATCAATGATGGAACCAGGTTCAATGGTTCAATGATAGAGCCAAGTTCAATGTTTTAATGATTCAGTGGTTGAGTCAGGTTAAAAATTAAATGTTCATCTTGGTGGGTGTAGTTCTAGCTGCAATCTATTTGATAGTAATGAAGATTTTGTTAGAGAAATTATTTCAAAGAGTCTCTTTGTGTCGAGAGATAGATTTGATGGAGGAGATTATGGAGAGGAGATGCAAGTTGATGAAGATTATGTGAAGAAGGTGGATAAATTTATTTTGTCAAAAATTTAGGCCAAGGCGGAGATTTTTTTGGGTATTGATTGCCCTGAGTTTCTTACCATAAATAGGTTTACCTTTTAGGAAAATTTTTAGGATTGACAAGTCCTGTTCTTGTAGGAAATGGTTTATGAATCTATAAATAGAGGCTTGTTCTTTCTAACTTAATCAACATTCACTATGTAGTCCTAGGGGTTTTGAGAGTTTTCGTTAGGGAGAGAATTTGTGGGATACAAGTGATACATTATCACTTGTATGAACCTCCTATGTATTCCAAGTGAATTGGTTGAAGTTATTTCTTGCTATTTTTTGTACTCTCATATTTATATAGTGGATTGCTCATCTCCTTTGTGGACATAGGTCGATTGACCAAATCACGTTAAATCATTGTGTCTTATAGTATATTTCTCGTTTGTCTTCTTACTCATGGTCTATCGAAGTTTGCTTTGCGAGCTTGTTGTGACACCTGCATATTTTAGTCCTAACAAGCCTAACCTGAGTAAGCTCGTTTATTTCCAAAGCCCATGTGGGTATCCCATCTAGGATGGACTAGCAGGTGTTGATAACTTATGTTTAGGATAGGTTCAAGATAGGAAAATAAATAAATAATAATTTTCTCTGTTAGGTTCAAAATAGGAAAATAAATAAATAATACTTTTCTCTGTTCCCACTCAAAGTTGGATTTGAAATTAAAACCTAATTCGTATTGGTTTAAATAAATAAGTTAACGCCTCTCTCTTTTTCAGTATGTTATTTTCTTGGCAATTGTATCATTCCACATTTTCTTTAATGTCTAATCAAAAGCCTTTTCTTATTTTGTAGAAGACCTACTTTTACGATTTCTTTTTATCAAAAGCTGACGAAGAAGCTTCCAAAGTTAACAACACTCCAGGGTAGTGACTCAAAAACTAGTGGAGATAAGGGACTTATACCTTGCCCCAAAAATCGATCTGGAAAACCCATGGAAGATCAAGAGAAAAAAATCAGTGATGAGATTGTTGTAGGAATGTTGATGATTCCATTTATCCAGATGTTTGAGTACATTCTTCGATACTGGACTTTGGACATGGCCAAATGTTTGGAAAACGGATGCTGGGTGTGTGTTAATGTGTGGATGTTACTAAGGAGAATATCCCTAAGAAATATGATGGTGGAAGTGTTTTCTTAAGGAAACAGTACACTGATGACTTTTCTCTTGTATGCATCGAATTGTTTAACAATCCCACATTGGAATTTGGTGATGAAATTGGGCTTTATTGGGATCCTAGATCTTCAAGTTTAATGTTAAAATTATTTTCTCATTGAGCTTAGTGAAAATGCCCAAGAATGTAGGTCCAAAAACAACATTCTATAAGTCTTTTGTTTAGTATTACTCTTTCATATAATTGTAATACTTATATTTGATTCTGAAATTGGAATATTTGCGCTATGAAGTATGATGGTTCTTGAAGTTCCCAACAATCCCCTTTTTTTGTACTTGTGTCTTCATTAGTGTTATTTTAATATGAGAATATTGTAGTTCGTGGGGTTTCGTGAAATTTCACAAAGCCGTAATATTTAGTAGTTTTTATGTTCTGGAAAACATTTTGTTTATATGCTCATCTCTTAGAAAGGAGCTTAATGTGAGAAATAAGTTGATATACTCATAGAAAATTCCTGGAAATAAGGACCTAACATGACCTTATTAAGGACAACATTTCGCGCACAAACTCAATGGTATAAGATTACCCCTTAATGATTAGGGTTTGAATCTTTAAGTTGATGGATTCCATAGAGTGTTAGACCTATGATATTTCATAACAGCTACTGATTTAGGTGTGTTGCCAAAGCACATCGAGTTAAACGTCAAGAAGTTCTTGTGATAACTCGAGCTGTTTGATCATAGTTTTTCCAAAACATCTTGTACTATTGTTCTTGAAAGGTTAAGAACAACAAGCACATTCTTTCTCAGTTTGTATATTTCTTTTGATACAACCTTTTCTACATTTTTACATGAATTTGTTGATATCATCAATCATCTTCACACCTCGATTTTGCCAAACTGAATTTGTGTTGTACTTAACTTCTAGTAACCAGGTGTTTGCATTAGCACTAGTAATTGTAGTTCTCCATGGTTCACCTAACAGAATATGCACAACATCAAAAAGACGATGTCCGTTTTACTGTTTTATGGGCTAGTGACTGCAATAAATGTAGCACAAAGATTCTATGGAGATTGTGAGTAAATGTAAAGATGTCACAAAAGGCAAAGTTTTAATGGTCATTCTTACAAAGTTGATATACTCACAACAAATGCTTGGAAATAAGGACCTAATATGACCTAAATAAGGACCCCATTTCACGCATAAACTCACTTGTAGAAGATTACCCCAAGCTTGTCTTCACCCATCATATCTGGAACATATTCCTTAATCATCATGGCTAAATCTTTAAGTTGATGGCCTCTGAAGTGTGATTGACTTTAATGAAGCAATATTGTTGGGATCTCCGTAATATATCTAATTCCTAGTGCATGGGAAACGATTCCTCTGCGTCTTCAAAACATAAAAGGTTGAGCTGGTATAGTATTCTCAATTTCTTTAACTTTGTGTCCACTTATAACACATTTAATTCAAAGACAAAAATAATCATCAATTCTCATATGTCGTAGCTTTGCTAGTCACCAAATACTAGGTTATAGTAAACTGTTTGATATGTTATTCACCACCTGAGTTTTTCAGCAAGTCTAGTGTTACAAAGTCTGTTTCGCTAGTTTTCTCCACTAATTGATTTCTCCTCTAAGTTGCAAACAAGAATGGATACCTCCCTGGTAAGTGCTCCAATACGTGCCAAAAGAAGGAATAATTTGTCATGAAAAATAACCACCAGAATTTCTAGATTCAAGAGGTATGAAAATGACGAAGGGAGAGCTTTTGCATCCGTCTAGATGTTTAAGCACCTCAAATGATATACATGCTTGTGCTATTCCTTCTGTGACATCCAACAGTTTATCAGGGCAAAATTCTTCTACGAATATTCTTTTGTTTAACAACTCCCAACTTCCCATGTAGTGACTAGAGAATTAGTGGATATAAGGGACTTATACCTTGCCCCAGAAATCGATTTGGATAGCCCATGGAAGATCAAGACAAAGATTACCCTGGACAAGATTGTTGTAGGAATGCTGATGATTCTATTTTTTCGAGATGTTTGAGTAAATTTTTCTATACTGGACGATGGACATGGCCAAAAGTTTGGAGAATGTTGACTTTACCTTATTTATCAGCCCCACATCAACCTCAAATCAGAGATCTCCCTAAATCAGGGATCTCACATTATGGCTAACAGTCACTTGCTTAAAATCAGCAGACAATTATGACTCTTAATCCTTGTATATATTTCTTGTTAATCCTGCATTTGATAAGAAAACATATTACAATTCTTTCATTTTAAGAAGTTCTAAGTTTCCATCATTATTCAACTTAGTATCAAGAGCCTTGTTTTTTTGTTTCGATAGATTCACGAGATACCTTGTCACCAAAACTTGATAGGCATAACTTTTCGATTGTGGTGTTCTATTTCAAAGCTTTCATTAGAGGAAAGGGCCTCCTTGGAATTCTGGATGGATCAAAGGATGTACCCACAAAAGATAAAGAAAAAGAAGCTTGGCAGGCAGACAATCGAAAAATTATCACATGACTAGTCAATTCTATCTTTGTTGATATAGCAATGGAACTGACATCGTTTGAGAAAGCATCTGAAATGTAAAGTCATCTACATACACTTGGTAACCAATAAAATCTGGCCAGAGAATTCAAATTAGAAAGACTACTTGCGGAATCTACACAAGGTGAGAAAAAATGTTTGTTGTTTTTATTCTGTATTACTCACATTATGGGCAGAACAAGATCAAGTTTTTGCTGTTGTATCCCTACAGATGGATTGAACTTTGAAGGACTTCATGGCTACAATGAAGAGGACAAGGACAATTCAATTTCAAATGAAACTCAGGCCTGAGTTCAAGTATTTGCGTGCTAATATTATTAACAGGAAAAAACTACTAGCTTTGGATATGGTAGTTTGTGAAGTTTTTAGAGAAGAAACTCGATTAAGTTCTCAAGCTTCTATGGAGATCTCCGTTACCACGGACACTGCCATGACTGCATACATAAATTCATCTTTTTCGGGCAACTCCAACAAGCCTGTTCAGTGCTATCATATCAAGGAAACAGGGCTTGTTATTTCTAATTGCAAAAAGTGGAATTATTGCAACTATTGTAAGAAGGATGGTCATATTATTCTGGAATGTCACAAGAAATCTGGTCCTAACAAATTCTCAACTCCTCATAAAACCTTCCAAGCGATAGCAAGGGATGTTGGTACATAAGAAACATTAGTACACAAGAAACACCAAGCTTAAAGGCACATAAAACACCAACATTGCTTGATCGCAATGATATCTACAAGATGATACATGAATCATTGGAGGCTGCTCTTCCTAATACAATCTCTTCAGCTATGATTACTCCGTACCCAAGTATGACTAAAATTTCAGATTCAATTGTATGACATATTGATTCTGCCACATCTGGCCATATGACAGGAAATCAAAAACTTTTCTCTGATCCATCTAAACCATGCTCTAGATATGAAATTGTTACAGCAAATGGCTACGTTTTTGTAACACCATAGATTCGAGAAAGGAAAAAATTCTAGATTTTTAGAAGTTGCATGTGCCATTGACGGAAGCCACCTACGGACCGTCAGTCGACTGACGGCCCGTCAGTCAGCTCCATCGATGGGCCAGCCAACTTTCAGTTTCACACTTCATATTTCATCCTTCAGTCACGAACGACGGCCGACCAGCATGGACTGTCATTTGATCCACGGTCCGTAGGTATGACCGTTGGTAAAGGCCAGCAGCCAATTAGGGGGAAATTGATAATTGGGTCATATTCAGATGGTCATAACTTTTAGCAGAGAAGGAATTATGTGTCCCATAACCTATGACATGATAGATAATTGAATCCTCTTTCCAACGTCATCTAGTTTGCAAAAATCTAACCTTAGAGTAAAAAGTTATGCTTGTTTTAGTGAAGGCCTGTCGAGTAGGCTTGACTCACGGACCCAATCGACGGACCGTCGATTGAATGACGGCCCGTCAGTCCCGTCCGTCGATCACTCCGACAGAAGTTAAGTCTGGGATCTTTTGGTCTTTTCCTATTTCGTTTAACCCCTAAGATATGTCGTTTAGACCCTAAATCTTGAGGTTTTAGTCAGTTTTTGCCTAGAAACTTAACTAGAACTAACCTAAGTCAAATCGTTCTTCAAAACATAGAAAATTAGAAGCAATAGAGGAGAAAAAGGCCAGGAACCCTAGTTCAAGAACGCAACAAGGTTCCATTAGTTCCAGCCCTGAAATCTAAAGATTTCTCCGTGGAATTCGTCACCAGGTATGTGGGATTTCACTAGTGGGTTCCTTTCACCCATTAGGTCCCTAGAATTCAGTCAGATTCTTGATTCCATGATTATGAACAGACCTAGGGTTTCTAGAATTTCAACAGATCATCATGAATTAGTTATTTAAATGTTCCAAATCAGATTATTATGTTTGTACTAAGTTTATTGCATGAATTTCAGAACCCTAGCTATGTATTTCTTTAGTTCTTGAATTACACATGCTAGGTCAGATATTTCAGTTATTCAGATATACATGCTCCAGTTTTGAACGCCACATTATCAGTATATTTCAGCATAAACCCTATTTTGAGTTTTAAACTGAGTTTTTGAGAAAGTTAAGATGAG